>PIJE02001009.1:137321-157721 GCA_002895965.2 Coryphaenoides rupestris | reverse complement strand
AAACTTGATTGCAAGTCTCGCGCTGAACCCTGTACAGACCCAAATATAGAAAACCTAAAAAAAAAAATATTTTACCTTTCAGATGTTGTTTGTAAGAGGCAAAACACCACTCCGCCAACTTGATGCAGAAATTAAAAGAAAGTTTTTAAAAAAAATGTTTATGGTACGTTTTTAAGAGAAATGTTGTAATATTGCAACATTGGGGCTTAAGTTGGGAGCAGATTCGTATTTGTACGCACGTTGTCTGACAATTTCAGACAACTAAGGGTTCATTTTTGCAGGGTTGATTGCTTAATTAGCCATAAGCGGTATAGATAACATTCAATAATAATCACACATTAGTCATATTTTTGAATATTCTTATTAAAAATACTAAAAATATTAACAAGATAGAAACTTCTAAAAACGCATATAAATATATACCTCTTTTTTCTTTCATGACATTGGTCATGAAGACTTTCATTGTGGTGAAAGTCCCAAAAACAGATCCTGTCATGCTGAAAAGCAAAGGCGAACATCAACTTTCTGCATTGTTGGTGTTGGTGTATTTTATTGCAGCTGTCTGCAGCGTGCTCCCCTGCTTCCTTGGGAAATAGGCAACTAGGTCCTTGCGTACCATCAATGGGAGGTGTGCACATCTCTTGGATGGCCTCTTCTGAGCATTCAAGAGGGTTTCCTGATGTAAAACTACGATCTCGATAATCTCACACCACGGCTTCCCTTTGCCTGAAGATGGCGTCTCTTTTGGAGTTGAAGTGTTGCGTTTTACCAAGGAATGAGAAGAGGATGCTAGCTTGTGCCTGAAACTGTCTCCTGTTCATTGTCTCTTTGCTAGACAACCTTGAGTCGCTTTAAACAGTCCGCTTTGTAGAGCAGCCAGGCATTGGACCACAGCGAGGATGAATGGTGGCCAAAGACTGTACAGTGTAACAGCGAAACGGGATTTGAGGGGATTATAATTTGGCTTGTTAAATAGTCCAACAAATCCACACCTCCCAGTACTCTAGTGTAGGCACCAACAATGTAAAGCACTCATCCAAACTTCAATGCTAGGTTCTGATTGGCTTATGTCCAGCTTGAATCTTGTGGGGCAAAACAAAAAAGAGAATTCAGGCCAGCAAAGATGAAAAGTGCTGACGGCTGCTGGTCATACCATTTGACAGCACAGAATGTTGTGATTCCCTCGCACTCTGACGTTCATAGCTTTCCTCTCCCATTTTCTTCAAAGCTCTTCTCGTACTCAGGTTACAAGTTGGGTAGGTCGCACCTGCCTGGCCGTTCCCACGAATGAATTCCGATCAAGGAGCTTCAACTAATAATGGAAACAAGGTGAAGTATGTGTCCTGCATACAGTTTGTAGTTCTGACCTTCTGAAGTGTGGAAGCAAGTTCATCACACTACTGACAATCCCAGTTCAGATTTGGATAAGATACGTTGACACTGCCTTGGTAGACATCTGAAGTCACACATCCATCGCAGAGATCCAGTTTCTCACCCACACTTTGAATCCGCCATGGGTTTGGCTTGCCTCGCATATATTGCTTGATGCTGCTGAATTTCCCCTAAATGTAAATGTAAAATGTAAATGGATATGGTTCTAAATTATCATACTAAAAAGGAAAACATGCAAAATCCCCCACGTTACATCCCACCCCACATTCAGGAACCTTCCTTTTCCAAGAACTGAATTGTCTGTCTGATATCTCTTTGTGGACAAAGTCATCGAATTTTAGGTCAGGCCTGATCAATTAACTACTTGTTTAGATGTAAAACTTTTAAATCAGTTCAAATTTGACAGAACACAACAGCAAGGGTAGAATGTATAACTATCCATGGTATAAAGAAAATACTCTGTTTCAGGCAGTGGTTTAAGTGGAGGGAATACAACCTGTTTGAGCCCACTGCAACAAGCAGCTATTTTGACTAACACAGTTCACCAGTTGTTGTGTTATTGCAACAATTATATAACAAGCTCTAAATGAAATTGTGATGCATCTATTCCACAATAACTACATATGTAGCATGCTGTAGACATTGGTAATGAACAACAAGAAAAAATATTAAGACATTTTACTTACACACTGATGAATCCAGTCCAATGCAACCAATAGATGTTGTTCGAAAGGACCTTGGAGAAGGTTGTGTGAGTTATGCAGAAGGCATAGAACTTATAAACAAATGTACGCACTCAATTAGCATTGTGAGACTGAAATAGGACGCCAATGACTATGTAAATGTGGTAAAAAAATAAGATAAAATATAACGATTGGTTTTTTAGGTGGTTAAAGGTACGTTTGTAATTTTACTAACAAGGGGTAGTTAGTACAGGGTTAGTAACGTCCACGGCTACATTATGAGTGCACCCCGAAAATGAGTGTCATTTCACGGTGACACTTATTGAGTCTACCGCTTAAGTAAGCTCACGTGCGGGTGCACTCATACTTAAGCGGTAGACTCATAAGTTGTACCCGTGAAATGACACTCATTTACGGGGTGCACTCATATATGTAGCCGTGGACTTACTTAAGCGGTAGACTCAATAAGTTGTACCCGTGAAATGACACTCATTTACGGGGTGCACTCATATATGTAGCCGTGGACTTACTTAAGCGGTAGACTCAATAAGTTGTACCCGTGAAATGACACTCATTTACGGGGTGCACTCATATATGTAGCCGGGGTGGCCGAGTGGTGAATCACACGACGCCCACACACGGACCACACACGAGACACACACAGACCCCCAGAGCTCCAGAGCTCCCAGAGCTCCAACATACAGACCTCCAGACGATCCAGACATCCAGACATTCCAGAGATCCAGACATCCCAGAGACCGCAGAGACCCAGACATCCCAACACCCAGATCATCCAGAGCCTCACAGAGCTTCCAGACATCCACATCCAGACATCCAGACATCCACGAGGACCCAGAGACCCAGAGCCCTCCAGCGATTCCAAAGATCCAGCAGCTCCAGACATCCAGAGACCCAGAGACTCAGCAGACCCTGAGCTCCAGAGAAGACTCCAGACATCCAGACATCCAGAGACCCAGACAGAGCTTCCAGACCAGACATCCAGACATCCAGACCCATCCAGACATCCAGAGACCCAGCCAGACCCCGACCAGACATCAGCATCCAGAGTCCGATCCAGGAGATCCAGAGCTCCAGAGATCCAGGAATACCGACATCCCGACGACCCAGAGACCCAGAGACCAGACCAGTCTCCAGACACCCCAGAGCTCCAGACACCCAGGGAACACCCAGACCTCCAGAGCTCGCGGACATCCAGGACATCCAGACATCCAGGGGCACCGGCTCTCCCCTATACTTACCCGAGGTGGGGGACTCCCGAGGCGGGGGACTCACTCCCGGGGCGGACCCCACCACCTCATATATGTAGCCGTGGACTTACTTAAGCGGTAGACTCAATAAGTTGTACCCGTGAAATGACACTCATTTACGGGGTGCACTCATATATGTAGCCGTGGACTTACTTAAGCGGTAGACTCAATAAGTTGTACCCGTGAAATGACACTCATTTACGGGGTGCACTCATATATGTAGCCGTGGACTTACTTAAGCGGTAGACTCAATAAGTTGTACCCGTGAAATGACACTCATTTACGGGGTGCACTCATATATGTAGCCGTGGACTTACTTAAGCGGTAGACTCAATAAGTTGTACCCGTGAAATGACACTCATTTACGGGGTGCACTCATATATGTAGCCGTGGACTTACTTAAGCGGTAGACTCAATAAGTTGTACCCGTGAAATGACACTCATTTACGGGGTGCACTCATATATGTAGCCGTGGACTTACTTAAGCGGTAGACTCAATAAGTTGTACCCGTGAAATGACACTCATTTACGGGGTGCACTCATATATGTAGCCGTGGACTTACTTAAGCGGTAGACTCAATAAGTTGTACCCGTGAAATGACACTCATTTACGGGGTGCACTCATATATGTAGCCGTGGACTTACTTAAGCGGTAGACTCAATAAGTTGTACCCGTGAAATGACACTCATTTACGGGGTGCACTCATATATGTAGCCGTGGACTTACTTAAGCGGTAGACTCAATAAGTTGTACCCGTGAAATGACACTCATTTACGGGGTGCACTCATATATGTAGCCGTGGACTTACTTAAGCGGTAGACTCAATAAGTTGTACCCGTGAAATGACACTCATTTACGGGGTGCACTCATATATGTAGCCGTGGACTTACTTAAGCGGTAGACTCAATAAGTTGTACCCGTGAAATGACACTCATTTACGGGGTGCACTCATATATGTAGCCGTGGACTTACTTAAGCGGTAGACTCAATAAGTTGTACCCGTGAAATGACACTCATTTACGGGGTGCACTCATATATGTAGCCGGGGTGGCCGAGTGGTAATCACACGACGCCCACACACGGACACACACGGACACACACAGACCCCCAGAGCTCCAGAGCTCCAGAGCTCCAGACATACAGACCTCCAGACATCCAGACATCCAGACATCCAGAGATCCAGACATCCAGAGACCCAGAGACCCAGACACCCAGACACCCAGACATCCAGAGCTCCAGAGCTCCAGACATCCAGACATCCAGACATCCAGAGACCCAGAGACCCAGAGCTCCAGAGATCCAGAGATCCAGAGCTCCAGACATCCAGAGACCCAGAGACCCAGAGCTCCAGAGATCCAGAGATCCAGACATCCAGAGATCCAGACATCCAGAGATCCAGACATCCAGAGACCCAGACATCCAGAGCTCCAGACATCCAGAGACCCAGAGACCCAGACATCCAGAGATCCAGACATCCAGACATCCAGACATCCAGAGACCCAGAGACCCAGAGACCCAGAGACCCAGAGCTCCAGAGATCCAGACATCCAGACATCCAGAGACCCAGAGACCCAGAGACCCAGAGCTCCAGAGATCCAGACATCCAGACATCCAGACATCCAGACATCCAGAGACCCAGAGACCCAGAGCTCCAGAGATCCAGAGCTCCAGAGATCCAGACATCCAGAGACCCAGACATCCAGACATCCAGAGACCCAGAGACCCAGAGACCCAGACATCCAGACATCCAGAGACCCAGAGACCCAGAGCTCCAGAGCTCCAGAGATCCAGAGCTCCAGAGATCCAGACATCCAGAGACCCAGAGACCCAGAGACCCAGAGACCCAGAGCTCCAGAGATCCAGACATCCAGACATCCAGACATCCAGACATCCAGACATCCAGACATCCAGAGACCCAGAGACCCAGAGACCCAGAGCTCCAGAGATCCAGACATCCAGACATCCAGAGACCCAGAGACCCAGAGACCCAGAGCTCCAGAGCTCCAGAGCTCCAGAGATCCAGAGATCCAGACATCCAGACATCCAGACATCCAGAGACCCAGAGACCCAGAGCTCCAGAGCTCCAGAGATCCAGAGCTCCAGAGATCCAGACATCCAGACATCCAGACATCCAGAGACCCAGAGACCCAGAGACCCAGACATCCAGACACCCAGAGCTCCAGACACCCAGACACCCAGACCTCCAGAGCTCCGGACATCCAGACATCCAGACATCCAGGGGCACCGGCTCTCCCCTATACTTACCCGAGGTGGGGGACTCCCGAGGCGGGGGACTCACTCCCGGGGCGGACCCCACCACCTCATATATGTAGCCGTGGACTTACTTAAGCGGTAGACTCAATAAGTTGTACCCTTGAAATGACACTCATTTACGGGGTGCACTCATATATGTAGCCGTGGACTTACTTAAGCGGTAGACTCAATAAGTTGTACCCGTGAAATGACACTCATTTACGGGGTGCACTCATATATGTAGCCGTGGACTTACTTAAGCGGTAGACTCAATAAGTTGTACCCGTGAAATGACACTCATTTACGGGGTGCACTCATATATGTAGCCGTGGACTTACTTAAGCGGTAGACTCAATAAGTTGTACCCGTGAAATGACACTCATTTACGGGGTGCACTCATATATGTAGCCGTGGACTTACTTAAGCGGTAGACTCAATAAGTTGTACCCGTGAAATGACACTCATTTACGGGGTGCACTCATATATGTAGCCGTGGACTTACTTAAGCGGTGGCCGAGTGGTAATCACACGACGCCCACACACGGACACACACGGACACACACAGACCCCCAGAGCTCCAGAGCTCCAGAGCTCCAGACATACAGACCTCCAGACATCCAGACATCCAGACATCCAGAGATCCAGACATCCAGAGACCCAGAGACCCAGACACCCAGACACCCAGACATCCAGAGCTCCAGAGCTCCAGACATCCAGACATCCAGACATCCAGAGACCCAGAGACCCAGAGCTCCAGAGATCCAGAGATCCAGAGCTCCAGACATCCAGAGCTCCAGACATCCAGAGCTCCAGAGATCCAGAGATCCAGACATCCAGAGATCCAGACATCCAGAGATCCAGACATCCAGAGACCCAGACATCCAGAGCTCCAGACATCCAGAGACCCAGAGACCCAGACATCCAGAGATCCAGATATCCAGATATCCAGACATCCAGACATCCAGAGACCCAGAGACCCAGAGACCCAGAGACCCAGAGCTCCAGAGATCCAGACATCCAGACATCCAGAGACCCAGAGACCCAGAGACCCAGAGATCCAGACATCCAGACATCCAGACATCCAGACATCCAGAGACCCAGAGACCCAGAGCTCCAGAGCTCCAGACATCCAGAGACCCAGAGACCCAGAGCTCCAGAGCTCCAGAGCTCCAGAGATCCAGAGATCCAGACATCCAGACATCCAGACATCCAGACATCCAGAGACCCAGAGACCCAGAGACCCAGAGCTCCAGAGACCAAGACACCCAGACACCCAGACAGGTGCACTCATATATGTAGCCGGGGTGGCCGAGTGGTAATCACACGACGCCCACACACGGACACACACGGACACACACAGACCCCCAGAGCTCCAGAGCTCCAGAGCTCCAGACATACAGACCTCCAGACATCCAGACATCCAGACATCCAGAGATCCAGACATCCAGACATCCAGAGACCCAGACACCCAGACACCCAGACATCCAGAGCTCCAGAGCTCCAGACATCCAGACATCCAGACATCCAGACATCCAGAGACCCAGAGACCCAGAGCTCCAGAGATCCAGAGATCCAGAGCTCCAGACATCCAGAGCTCCAGACATCCAGAGCTCCAGAGATCCAGAGATCCAGACATCCAGAGATCCAGACATCCAGAGATCCAGACATCCAGAGACCCAGACATCCAGAGCTCCAGACATCCAGAGACCCAGAGACCCAGACATCCAGAGATCCAGATATCCAGACATCCAGAGACCCAGAGACCCAGAGACCCAGAGACCCAGAGCTCCAGAGATCCAGACATCCAGACATCCAGAGACCCAGAGACCCAGAGACCCAGAGCTCCAGAGATCCAGACATCCAGACATCCAGACATCCAGAGACCCAGAGACCCAGAGCTCCAGAGCTCCAGACATCCAGAGACCCAGAGACCCAGAGCTCCAGAGCTCCAGAGCTCCAGAGATCCAGAGATCCAGACATCCAGACATCCAGACATCCAGACATCCAGAGACCCAGAGACCCAGAGACCCAGAGCTCCAGAGATCCAGACATCCAGACATCCAGAGACCCAGAGCTCCAGAGCTCCAGAGATCCAGAGATCCAGACATCCAGACATCCAGACATCCAGAGACCCAGAGACCCAGAGCTCCAGAGCTCCAGAGATCCAGAGCTCCAGAGATCCAGAGACCCAGAGACCCAGAGACCCAGAGCTCCAGAGCTCCAGAGATCCAGAGCTCCAGAGATCCAGACATCCAGACATCCAGACATCCAGAGACCCAGAGACCCAGAGACCCAGACATCCAGACACCCAGAGCTCCAGACACCCAGACACCCAGACCTCCAGAGCTCCGGACATCCAGACATCCAGACATCCAGGGGCACCGGCTCTCCCCTATACTTACCCGAGGTGGGGGACTCCCGAGGCGGGGGACTCACTCCCGGGGCGGACCCCACCACCTCATATATGTAGCCGTGGACTTACTTAAGCGGTAGACTCAATAAGTTGTACCCGTGAAATGACACTCATTTACGGGGTGCACTCATATATGTAGCCGTGGACTTACTTAAGCGGTAGACTCAATAAGTTGTACCCGTGAAATGACACTCATTTACGGGGTGCACTCATATATGTAGCCGTGGACTTACTTAAGCGGTAGACTCAATAAGTTGTACCCGTGAAATGACACTCATTTACGGGGTGCACTCATATATGTAGCCGTGGACTTACTTAAGCGGTAGACTCAATAAGTTGTACCCGTGAAATGACACTCATTTACGGGGTGCACTCATATATGTAGCCGTGGACTTACTTAAGCGGTAGACTCAATAAGTTGTACCCGTGAAATGACACTCATTTACGGGGTGCACTCATATATGTAGCCGTGGACTTACTTAAGCGGTAGACTCAATAAGTTGTACCCGTGAAATGACACTCATTTACGGTGTGCACTCATATATGTAGCCGTGGACTTACTTAAGCGGTAGACTCAATAAGTTGTACCGTGAAATGACACTCATTTACGGGGTGCACTCATATATGTAGCCGTGGACTTACTTAAGCGGTAGACTCAATAAGTTGTACCCGTGAAATGACACTCATTTACGGGGTGCACTCATATATGTAGCCGTGGACTTACTTAAGCGGTAGACTCAATAAGTTGTACCCGTGAAATGACACTCATTTACGGGGTGCACTCATATATGTAGCCGTGGACTTACCTAAGCGGGTAGACACCAATAAGTTGTACCCGTGAAATGACCTCATTTCGGGGTGGCACTCATATATGTAGCCGGGGTGGCCGAGTGGTATCACACGACGCCCCACCGGACCACACCCGGACACACACAGACCCCCAAAGACCCCTCCAGAGCCCAGAGCTTCCAGACATACAGACCTCCAGACATCCAGACCATCCAGACATCCAGAGATCCAGGACATCCAAAGGGACCCCGACCACCCAGACACCCCAGTCGGTGCAGACATCCCAGAAGCTCCAGAGCTGCAGACACTCCAGACAATGCCCAGAACAGTCCAGAGACCCAGAGACCCAGAGCTCCAGAGATCCAGAGATCACAAGCTCCAGACATCCAGAGACCAGACCCAACCTCGAGACAGTGAATCCAAGGCATAGGTTGTGGTTATTTTACCTACTTTTAGTCATTTAGCAGACGCTTTTATCCAAAGGGACTCGCGGTTAATATAAGATACATGTCATTTAGAAGCAGGCCCGGGTTGGGCATCTTGCTCCAGGATGCCCACAGATAGACAAACGTTAGTGGGGATCGAAGCCAGTACCGTTCGGCCGGGAATACAGAGACGAGCACCTTGCTCAACGACGCTTCTTGTATAATCAGGAAGATCAGAGACATTGCGGATGTCGGAACCCAGAGGCTTTAGGGCCGAGATTCACACACAAAAGCGGCCACAGGAGAGCCGCGTCACGACTGGCGTCCTCCACCCCCATCTCCTCCACATTGGAGCGTTCAGACCAAAATAGACCCACGTTCCTGTTTTGGACAAATAAAAGTGAACGTGACGCGATCGAGAGCTGGAGCGGAGATCAAGAAGTTTGAATTTAAATGCACGCGTGAAGGGCGATAATTATACGCTCAATGGAAAAAGGGCACCAATTTGTTCAATTCTCAGCCACTAGAAAGGAGGGCTTGATTGAAGTTGATTGTTTGGAACGTGAAGCAGTGAAACAGAGAGAGAGACGGACGTGGGGGAACAGGACAACGTGGGTGCGTGGGCAATGCGTGTGATGATAATGGGAATTAACGCCATCCACTATGAATCTGTCCTGACAAATAAAGGTTCTTGTTTTTGAATCGTTAGTTGTCAAAAAAAAAAAAAGAAAAAGAACCCTGCGATGTTCTGCCGATGAAAGCACGGAGAGCGGCCGGCAACGCAGACTAGCGCCAAATCCTGCCTTCCCGAACGAGAAAAAAATTTAAATTAAAAAAAAAACTCCCACAGAAAGATGTCCCGTCAACCAGTCATAATAGCTTACATGATAGGCGGGCAAGGATTGATCACCTGTCGGTTTGAGGTCCCCGGCCCATCGCTTACAAAATCTCGTTAGATGATTTAGTACATTAACCTTATTCATAAAACACGCCAGCGCACATCGCCTCCTCCCGGGGCTCGCTCCATTACCGAGACATTTCTCTTTGAGACCTGTCCTCCGCAAGGGGAGAGGAGGAGGCGAAGGAAGGACAAAGGAACGCAGAGCCCTTAAAGCTGATGTTGATTTGACGGTTTCTTTGAAGGAGGACTCCGAGCCTAATCTCAGGAATATGCGATGTTCTCACGTATCTGTCTTGTTAGAAGGCACTGAAGCGTGTCTTCTTATGAGGCAACAACAACAACAACAAACAACACACAAAAAAATAGGACAGGTAACCGCCTCCCGATTGGGAGAGCGAGAATCGTCTGCGGCCCCCATGTTTAAAATCCTTTAGATTTCCCGAGAAGAGCTCAAATCTCAGGACGCTACACGTCTGACAATCATCCGGAGTGAGAGGGGCGGAGCGGAGCGGCGTTCCTCATTCAGCGTTCCTGTCCCTGAGTCGTCACATGTTGACGTGCGGTCAGATCCCCCCGGCGTCCCCCCGGGTGCACCAGACGCAGAGAGCTGCCCCCCCGGTGGGGTTCAAGATACCGATGCTCATCCTACTGATGTGCATCCATTACATTTGAATGTTGGGATGTTCAGGTCATAGACAGGTTCGGGTTTTATACAACTGGAGTAGAGAGACACTCCTGTACAGCAGAGCGCCAGTGTACGCACCTGGAGAAAGACGAAATACAAAATATACTCAGAGAACGACGTTGGAGGAAATATCATCTATTTCCATATGGAAAATGATTTGCAATAAGAAATAATCATTGAGAAAAACAGCCAATTAATCACAAATCAATATACTCAACATTGACGAAGAATTCCGATCGTGTACGTCCACTATATGCATCGTCACGTGGGCCTCGTTGAAATGTACTTTATTACGGCTAATTTCAAAGGTAGTAAATCGTACAAAACCATCTTGAATAAGAAACTAAACATACCCAAATGATTACTACTTAAAAAATGTATTTTCCTCCTTTTTCATGTTCTTACCATTGGTGTTGTCATTCAATTGCAGTTCTGTTGTCCGTGTGCTGTCCTACATACCTTTGTTGGATGTATGCTGAATAGACGCTATATAGGGATATCTCTGGATAGTTTTGGAGACTTTGGTGCCGGAGTCGCAAATTTCACTAATATAGCATCTTTAAATATACGTAATATAACTATACATACTGTGGAGTGGAAACTGTGAGGAGTTGGGACGGGAACACGAGGCTCCATTGCTTCTTTATCCCCCCAGCCCTGAGAAGGTGTTTGTTGTCCAATCTCTGTCAAAACCACATACAACAACACGAAGAAGTTACTACTAACCAATGGACAAAATTAGGGGAGGTCGGTAAAAAAAGAATAACATATACAGCATAAATATATACAGTATGTGTATATACTGTAGTATATATATATATATACTTATGGTAACGATTGAACAGAGCCACAAAAAAAAAAGAAGCCACTCAGTGTTACGTAAGAGGAGGAGAACCCGGCCAGGAGACAGAAACACAAGTTAGCGGAGCCGCGGGACGTTGACGCTAATTGGAACTCGGCTCGTAAATAATGTAACTGTCGACAGCGCGGCGGAAACCACGGCCTCGACGTTGTTCTCCGCGTGGTGTTTTTGGGGTGTGTGTGTGTGTGTGTGTTTTCATCTTGGTATCGCTGGGAGGTGGGAGGAGGAGAAGGGGGGAGGTTTACTGCTCGTGTGTGTCTGGAGATACTAGGCTGTAATCCCCCCGTCCTACACACCCGTGTTGTCCAATTCTTAAAACCTCAAAGCCTCTTCTCTACACCTCGGAGGCAGAGCTTGGGCTCAGTGACATCACTGAGTGACATCACTGAGTGACATCACTGAGTGACATCACTGGAGGCGACGGGATATACGAGCTGTTTTGACATATTTTATTTCAATGCAAAGAACGATAATAACAACGATGACAAAAATGTAGACAACGGTGCAAGGAAAAGAAAGCACATGATTTAGTTAGTTAGTTAAGTTAAGTTAGACTGTCCATGAGAGGGGGAAGACGTTTTCTAATCAGAAGAGTATGATTTAAAATAGAAAAACAACTGTCTGGGCCATATTCTACCATTGTCGGTATAAGGACAGGTGGACTGGGTTCCTGGTGGCCCTGGGGGGCTGAAATCCTCAGAACTTCCCCTCAGATTCTCCTAACCCTGAGCTAGAGCTGTCCCTGGCCCTGAACTCCCAACCCACCAATGCGTTTGACTCGCTTTGAAGTGGAAATTATTTCAACTTTGACCAGCGGGACGCTGCTCTCTCTCTCTCACCTATGGCTCATTCTGTTCCTCTGGATCCTATACCATTCTGTCCCTCTGATCTCTCTCTCTGTCTCTCTGCCTCTCTGTCTACAACAGCCTGAAACACATACAAATAGATTGTATGTCTGTCAAAGTCAACGCGATAATCACACAGTAACGCAAATGAGTTTTACCGCCGCTAACCTTTTTGATGCATTAATACAGACCTGTGTATGGTTCTCCTTCAGGCGCCGGGCGCCCGTGCCTACACACGCGGTAAATTCGATGGCAGCTTAATTAGCGCCAGGCACCTGCGTGATAAAACTTGTGGGTGTATGTGCGTAACTGTGGCATTTCCGACCGGGAGGTTGCCACGGGGTGATGAGGTTAGGGGCGGTATAAAGCGCTCACGCTGATGCGGGAGGGTGTTTGAGGCGGTGGGGGAGCAGGGGCGACACAGGGCTTGGAGGGGTTACTGTGTCTGGAAGTGGCCAGCCGGCAGGGGGTTGTTGGTTCGCAACGGTTGGTGGGGACACGTGGAGAAGGACGGGAGGGGCGAGGGGAAAGAAGGGGGAGTAAGAATGTTACGTAAGTGTAAGGAGCCAAAAAGAGATGGTATGCGAGATTGTTATGTAAGACAAAGTAGTGTGCCAAAGAGATGTATGCAGTTGTTTGTAGAACACTAGTGTGCCCAGTAGGTGGCACTGTGGTGCTTTGGGTTGGGCTCAATAAAGGTCGGAACCTTTATTCAGGCGACAGGTGCTGCTTGACGGAGGGGAGCACATAGAGCACATTTTTTTGACCGCTTCATTACAACATGCCGGCACGTGTTACTTTGTATAGTGGATAAAATATATTGGACTGCATGGAGATTTATGGACTGTTTGGATTCTTGTACCAACCAAAGGAAGAGCCAATGGGAGCAATAAACCTTCAATCAACACCAATAAACCAGTGTCACCAGACAATTCGTCGTGAAAATGGAGACGACACCAATGAACTACCTGAGAGCGGAGATATGGTCCACCCTTGGAGGGTTACTAAGTTCCCACCTTGACAGGGACACCACAAAAACGAGAAACTACACAAGACAACGAGGATAGAACGCAAAAAAAGCTCAGACAGTGGATCGGCGAGTACAACATTATCTGAATTCCTGCCTCACGGGTCAATAGCAGCACACCACACACATAGCGGCAGTGCAGCAATGTCTTTACAGCTACAATTAGGCTTTAAGCAGACTACGAGGAGTAAACGGATGGTTGGTCAGTTGGAGTAGAAGACTTGAAAAGGAAAAAAGTGTTGGGCGACTCTTGGAATGCATCAAATGCATAGATAATGACACGCCTCCTGTCAAGATTCATTGTCATGTGTGTTGCCGGCAGAAGCTGCTCCATGTCAACTACAAACATAATATCTGTTAAATGTCCGAGGAGTAATATGACGAAACCATGTTTGTCAAAGAGAATAGACAATATAATCCTTATGTTTTTCACTCCGAGTATTATCATGTTGTAAGAGTCGTTCTTGCCCTATCCAACGCCGAAACAAACGCACCTTGATTGGTGGGTTGTGGTTATGGCGTTGGGTGGGCTTCTGTATACCTTCGTGCTCGTCGGGGACTCATGCATCAACCCGTTACGAAACCTTCTATGTAGCTCTCATCTTGAAAACTCATGGGCCCTGCGGCACTCAGCTTCCTCGTTCCCAGCGCAGTCACACCCTCGTGTCGCGTGTGCGTGGGTTGAAGAGCTCTCCCATAAAGTCTTCGCGCCTAGCGGAAACGTAATTCTGGCCCACTCAAGTCACATAAGCGGGATGTCAATGCGCGGCGACTTGGGGGGGCGTGTTGAGGAGTGTCAGACGGTGCCCACCAGGGGCTACGATGGTCCATCGCTTCTGAGCTCAGGGTAGGAGAGATGGGGCGAGGGTCGGAGGAACGCTGGTGGTACGAAGGGTTGGTGGATGGGCACCTAGTAACCGTCCACCTCAGCCCTCTGCGCTCCCCAGGGCACTGCCGTGCGAATCAAGGTGAACACAGAGAGCACCCCCAAGAGACGAGTCAGAGACAGACGACCCGGCTGGGTGCCTCCCTTAATCAGAAGAGAACAAACGGCCAGCCTTGCCCTCCAGGCACGCTTATCTAAAAATATGCACCTTGTTAGGTGGTAACTAGAATATAATAATTAAACAATGTCATCCAATAACCTAAAATAATTAACTGAAATGAGCCCAGAAGGTTGTGTGAGTCTTTGTTGATGTCTTTGTGGTCTATTTAAATTAAATCAGTACTCTTTCATACGCAATTATATGAAAATCCAGGAACCCAGTCCACCTGTCCTTATACCGACAATGGTAGAATATGGCCCAGACAGTTGTTTTTCTATTTTAAATCATACTCTTCTGATTAGAAACGTCTTCCCCCTCTCATGGACAGTCTAACTTAACTTAACTTAACTAACTTAAATCATGTGCTTTCTTTTCCTTGCACCGTTGTCTACATTTTTGTCATCGTTGTTATTATCGTTCTTTGCATTGAAATAAAATATGTCAAACAGCTCGTATATCCCGTCGCCCTCAGTGATGTCACTCAGTGATGTCACTCAGTGATGTCACTGAGCCCAAGCTCTGCCTCCGATGTCACTGAAGAAGATGGCTCAGTGATGTCACTAGCATACACGTGCCTCTCGCACATGCGCTTCTGAAACCTTTCGGCATCACAACTCTGCTCCCTCCGAGCGGCTTGCTTTCTCAGGTATCCCTCAGTGGCTCGGTACTATACAGCCTAGCATTCCTCCTCTTCCTCTTCTGTTTGGCAGGCAGGAGGCGTGGTCGAGAGCCGACACCAGCCCACCGAGTCTGCAGCATGTAAAACACGCTCCGGAGCTCTGACCAAGACCGACGCCGTATGCTCCTCCGCGGTGAGGGAAGAACTCCACACGTGCGAACCGCAGCCAGAGAAACCAAAAGGTTCAATGAAAAAAGCCAGTCACACGCACACACCCACGAGACACAAGATCCTCCCCAGATGAGTCGTCAACATATATAGCGAGCAGCACGATCATTCGGATGGGAGGACACTACTGTCGTGTCTGCATGAGACACGTGCGGCCCGCGCTGGTCTGGGAACGACAGACTATACATCTCTTTACTTCTATTCGTGATGCCGTAGCGTCTCCAAGTCAGCGTGTCGACACCGCGCCACGGCTCCCGCTAACTTGCTGTTCCCTGTCTTCTGTTGTCATGGCAACCGCCTTGGAGACACACTTCCTCTTGTCGTCGTCGCCGTGACCCGCCACCGGGGCTGTCCTCGTCTCCTGGTCGTCAACGGTGACCGGGATGCCGTTCTCCAGCAGGAACTCGTCCAGGTCCATGTACTCCAGGTGGAAGGTCTCCCCGTCGTAGGGGATGGTCCGCTCCCAGATGGCCTGTTCAATCGTTACCATATATATAAATATATATACAGTATATACACATACTGTATATATTTATGCTGTATATGTATTCGTTTTTTACGACCTCCCCTAATTATTGTCATTGGTTAGTTAGTAACTTCTTCGGTGTTGTTGTACGTGGTTTTGACAGAGATTGGACAACAAACACCTTCTCAGGGGCTGGGGGGGATAAAGAAGAAATGGGGCCTCGTGTTCCCGTCCCAACTCCTCACATGTTCCACTCCACAGTATGTATCGGCACTGCGCGCGGCACCTCTTCGTGGGCGGGCATCAAACGCAAGGAGCTGGAGCCTCGTGTTTCCTCCCCGTCCTCAAGCCTTATCGAATCGCATAGGTCTCCATCTCTCCTCAATGCATGTATAGATGTCTGATTTGAGGAGGGGGTGAGAGGATAGATAGAAAGAATAAAAGAGCTATAAATTAAAGTAGAAAGAGAGTATTGACACACGGAGAGAGACTTGCTCAAGAAGACATCCAAATGGGTTTGTTTGAATGCCTAGGCCTCCAACCACTAAGTCAGGACTATTCCACCGAGTAAAGTATAATTAGAACCCCTAGTATGAGATTAAAGTCTATTAGTTTTTCATTAGTTCATTACAACAATTAAACAAATATTATTAAGGTGGAGTAATTTAGGATTATTAATTATACAGCAATACAGTAACCCGGTCTTATTCTAACAGAACTAAGCAATTAAGATTAATAAGATGATAGCAATCCATAGCTGGTATATGATGAGGCAAAATGAGTGCAACAACAGACAGCTAAAGGTATAACATGATGTACATTTGTCTATTTAAGATTAAGTATATAAGTGGGAAGACTATTTTCAAGGTTAGAGTGATGTTGTTAGTTTGTTACATTATTCAGATTCAATTATATTAAGGGGGAATTCATTCATTTTCTTAAGGTGGAATTATTCTATAATTGCACATTTTGCACATGCTCTTGCAATCCTTCAAAGCACCACTAGGGGGGAGCGGGTACACCGCACGCCCCCCATTGGAGAAACACTGAGATAGCGGGAGGCTGAAGTTGGTATCCACGTAGAACCTTTTGACGACAAAAAAATAATAATAAAAATGAATTGAGCCGATGTCCAAGGTTGAGTCGGTGAATCGAAAATGAAAAGTGCGAATGTGGCGTGTGGTTTGCGGTGATCGCATATAAAATGAATTCAGATGTGCGGCTGTTGTTGTTGTTGTTGTTATTATGAGTGTGAGCGCAGACGACGTGGTGTCGCTGTCAGCCACTATGTCAACAAAAGAGGGTCTGGCACCGCAAAACTAAACCCGCATTTAAAATCAGGACAAAATATCCCTTAAAAAACGATTTGATGCAAAGGCAATGAAATGATGAACGTATGTCCGTCTTTACCGCCTGATTTGTGATTAATTGGCTGTTTTCTCAATGATTATTTCTTATTGCGGGCAAAATTTTCCTTTTGTCGGTCTGTGGAATAATTTTCCATGTGGAAATAATGATATTCCTCCAACGTCATTCTCTGAATACATTTTGTATTTCGGCTTTCTCCAGGTGCGTACACGGCGCTCTGCAGTACAGGAGTGTCTCTCTACTCTCGTTGTATAAAAGCCCCAACCTGTCTATGACCTGAACATCCAACATTCAAATGTAATGGATGCACATCAGTAGGATGAGCATCGGTATCTTGAACCCATGGGGGGGCAGCTCTCTGTGTCTGGTGCACCGGGGGGACGCCGGGGGGATCTGACCGCACGTCAACAGATGTGACGACTCAGGGACAGGAACGCTGAATGAGGAACGCCGCTCCGCTCCGGCCCCTCTCACTCCGGATGATTGTCAGACGTGTAGCGTCCTGAGATTTGAGTTCTTCTCGGGAAATCTAAAGGATTTTAAACATGGGGGCCGCAAACGATTCTCGCTCTCCCCAATCGGAGGCGGTTACCTGTCCTATTGTTTTGTGTGTTGTTGTTAGTTGTTGTTGTTGCACTCATAAGAAGACACGCTTCAGTGCCTTCTAACAAGACAGATACGTAGAGAACATCGCATATTCTGAGATTAGGCTCGGAAGTTCTCCTTCAAAGAAACCGTCAAATCAACATCAGCTTTAAGGGCTTGCGTTCCTTTGTCCTTCCTTCGCCTCCTCCTCTCCCCTTGCGGAGGACAGGTCTCAAAGAGAAATGTCTCGGTAATGAGCGAGCCCCGGGGGAGGAGGCGATGTGCGCTGGCGTGTTTATGAATAAGGTTTAATGTACTAAATCATCTAACGAGATTTTGTAAGCGATGGCCGGGGACCTCAAAACCGACAGGTGATTCAATCCTGCCCGCCTATTCATGTAAGCTATTATGACTGGTTGACGGGACATCTTCTGTGGGAGTTTTTTTTTTTTAATTTAAATTTTTTTTCCTCATTCGGGAAGCAGGATTTGGCGCTAGTCTGCGTCGCCCGGCCGCTTCTCCGTGCTTTCATCGGCAGAACATCGCAGGGTTCTTTTTCTTTTTTTTTTTTGACAACTAACGATTCAAAAACAAGAACCTTTATTTGTCAGGACAGATTCATAGTGGATGGCGTTAATCCCATTATCATCACACGCATTGCCCACAGCGCCACGTTGTCCTGTTCCCCCACGTCCGTCTCTCTCTGTTTCACTGCTTTTCACGTTCCAAACAATCAACTTCAATCAAGCCCTCTTTCTAGTGCTGAGAATTGAACAAATTGTGCCCTTTTTCCATTAGCGTATAATTATCGCCCTTCACGCGTGCATTTAAATTTCAAACTTCTTGAATCTCCGCTCCAGCTCTCGCATCGCCTCACGTTCACTTTTATTTGTCCAAAACAGAACGTGGTCTATTTTGGTCTGAACGCTCCAACGTGGAGGAGTGGGGTGGAGGACGCCAGCTGTGACCGCGGCTCTCCTGTGGCCGCTTTTGTTGTGTGAATCTCGGGCCCTAAAGCCTCTGGGTTCCGACATCCGCAATGTCTCTGATCTTCCTGATTATACAAGAAGCGTCGTTGAGCAAGGTGCTCGTCTCTGTAATTCCCGGCCGAACGGTACTGGCTTCGATCCCCACTAACGTTTGTCTAATCTGTGGGCATCCTTGAGCAAGATGCCCAACCCGGGCCTTGCTTCTAAATGACATGTATCTTATATTCACCGCGAGTCCCTTTGGATAAAGCGTCTAGCTAAATGACTAAAAGTAGGTAAAATAACCACAACCTTACGCCTTGGATTCACTGTCTATCCCCTTACCTTCTCGTCGCAGACATATCTCTGTATTCACTGGAAGTCGCTTCGGATCTGATCATTCTCCCAAAACCACCAAAGAGTCCAAATTGAATTTAAATTGAACGTAACGCTGTATGTCCCAACATATGGTTCCTCCGCAAGCTCGGAGGCGCAAACAGGCTCTGTGATGTCTTGGTGGCCCTCCCACACCCACGCCCACGCCCCCGCCACCCCCCCCCCCCCCCCCCAGACGGAACCCCGTCCTCAGCCTCCAGTGAAGAACATTATTCAGCAGACCCGAGAGCGTTGGGCTCAACCTGTCATCTGCATGGATGCATCAGATCGCACCATCAAATTCTGTGGCTTCGGGGAAATTTACATGAGACTTTGTCCAATTATTCCTAGCGGCAAAACGAACAATGTGTAAATCACGCATGGATGACCAAGGCGTTGTCAGAATTCCTCCCCTCTTGTCTCGTGTTCTCTGTTTTCCGGACCTCCCTCCCCGCTTTTTTTCTCTCTCACTCCTCTCAATCTATCTCTCTCTCTCTCTCTCTCTCTCTCTCTCTCTCTCTTCCCCTCTCTCTCTCTCTCTCTCTTTTCCTTCCCCTCTTCCTCTCTCTTCTCTCTCTCTCTCGCCTTCTTCCTCTCTCTCTCTCTCTCTCTCTCTCTCTCCTCTCTCTCTCTCTCTCCTCCTCTCCTCTCTTCCTCTCTCCTCTCTCTCCTCTCTCTCCTCTCTCTCTCTCCTCTCTCTCTCTCTCTCCCTCTCTCTCTCTCTCTCTCTCTCTCTCTCTCTCTCTCTCTCTCTCTCTTCCTCTCTCTCTCTCCTCTCTCCTCTCTCTCTCTCTCTCACCTTTTTGAGTTTACAAAGTTGCTCTATGTGGCCAGGAGTTGCAGACCGTGTCCACCTTCATATGTAAAGCCCCATGAAGAATACATTAAACAAAAAAACCTGGAAAGGACCAATTTGTTAGCATTGAGTTGATGCCATCTTTTGATCCGAAATACAAGGATTCCCAAATAAGGGGGGGATACCATTACCAAGTGTGTCTTGTTTTGCTGCTGTATTGGGTAACTAGCTGGAACTAAATTGGTGGAAAGTCTGTGAATTATACAAAGCATTTAACAAGGGAAACTGAAAATGTCAGTTACTTACCTCTAAAAGCGTTGCCAGAGCTAATCACCTCAACAGCAGCAAAAAGGAAATGTTTTCTAATTAAAGATGCCGTCATCTCCCACCTCGAATCGTTCTGCT
>PIJE02001009.1:130632-133132 GCA_002895965.2 Coryphaenoides rupestris | reverse complement strand
CTGGACGTCAAACGGCTTGACCACTAGACCGTCCTGTTCCAGCCACGCCCCTCTAGGAAGGGTGGCTATTGGGTGGGTTGTTGTGGGGGAGCGGCTTACACACCGGGAACACAGATGAACCCGCCCTGTTTCTTATAGGGATTGTCGTGAAAAAAAAAAATTAATAGATGAAATAAATTATCACATTTACACTGAGAGTGGGATTAAAACAGTCCCATTAGTCAGTCAAGTGCGTCCTGGCAAGCGATGGTAACTATAAATGAATGTTTTTAATTTCCTGCTCTTGCGTCAAGCTCTCGCCTCTTTTGCTTAGCAAGCATCCCTGGGCTGACGGCCGCTCTAATACACTGTGATAGATGAGGAGCTGTGGGCAGGGCCGTGCACTCACACACACACTCACACACACCGCGCGCACACACTACAACGCACACACACACACACACACACACACACACACACACACACATAACGCGCACCACACACGCACACACACACACGCGCACAACACGCACACATACACACACACACGCACACACACACACGCGCACACGCACAACACACGCACACACACACACACTCAGAGTCACTCACACACACATATAAACACACACAGACAGACACACACTTGCACGAGGACACACGGCTGTTGTACATGCACATACACAATTGCACACACACGGTTACACACAAACCCACACACAGAGGAAATATGCACAGTTACACACAGCAGTTACTCAAGTTATACACAGTATGCATGCACAGCTCAAATACACACAAACACAGCGCACCCACACGCACACACACACAACACACACCCACACACCACACACACACACATACACACACACCAAACACAAACCAGGCTGACACACACACACACATACACATTTTATCACATTTACACATACACACGCAGACTCATTGTTACAACCACATGCAAAGAACATCACAAAACACACACAAGTTAAACAGCAGAAAATACATAGTAAAAAGACACACACAAAGCAACACGAGTGCACACACACGTACACACGCACCCACACACACACACACAACATATGATGTATGCAGGCTTAAAAGAATACATGCGCGCTCCCACACACATACAGTTGTCACGCACATACGGATGCAAAATAATACAGTTCAAATCCAAATGGGAGGCAAGTAGATTTGTGCAGTGAATAAGAATAAGTCACTCTGAGGAGAGGCAGAAGAAAAAAATATGTGTGTGTGTGTGTGTGTGTGTGTGTGGTGAATGTGTGTACGTGTTAGTCCTGTTGTGTCGATGTGAGTGTGTGTGTCACTCTGGTTTGTGTTTGTGTGTGTGTGTGGTGTGTGTGTGTGTGTCGGCCTGGTTGTGTTTATGTGTGTGTGTGTGTGTGTGTGTGTGTTGTGTGTGTGTGTGTGTGGGTGGTGAATGTGTATCAGTGTTAGTCCCGTTGTGTTGATGAGCGTGTGTGTGTGTGTGTGTCAGTCTAGTTGTGTTTATGTGTGTGTGTGTGTGTGTGTGTGTGTTGTGTGTGTGTCAGTCTGGTTTGTGTCTTACGCGTGGTCATCGTGTGTGCGTGCATGTGTGTGTGTGTGTGTGTGAGTCGAGGTATGTGCGTTGTGGGCTCTATAATCAACCCTGCCACACTTCTAATGCTGAATGCGCTCGGCGGAGCTAAACACACCCATCACCATTCACAGGCATGTGGGGACCGCACCGGCAGGCTCTCGGCGGCCCCCCTCAGGTCCCCACGACGCCGGCAGCAAATGACACATGCATATGCAGAGCCACTCTCCTCTCCGGTGGGGTGCGAGGGGGGGGGGAGACGAGACACGACATGTGACTTACCGGGGGGAGGGAGTGGGGCAGAGAGCGACATGTGACTCACCGGCGGGGGGGGGAGGGGGGAGGCGAAGAGAGAGAGAGAGACAACCCAGTCAATTAGAGATGATTGGACGATCTGAAGTCACACGCAGGGAAGAGACGAGGCTACAGAGGATGGAGAGGGAAGGGGAGGATACGCGGGAAGGGAGCAAGGAGAGAGGAAGGAGGGGAGAATATAAATAAATTGAGAATCGGAGGCCTGACGTAAGGAGAGAAAGAACAGATGCGCATACAAGCGGCCTCAATCCCGTCAACACCGCTAAGATTGAAATGACGAAAGAAATCAGCTTCTGACTGAAATGTTGTTTTTTTTTCCCCCCGGCTTCATGTGTCAAAACCTCTCCCGCCTGTTTGGAATCCTATTACCGAGAATCTGCTCTGTGTCACTTAATGCGATCAACTTATCAATAGTTAATGAATATCAAAATTGCTCCGGGGATTATATCCACTGGTGACATCACTCCACCATTTGAGAGAAAAAATCTTAAAATTGGAAAAGGTTTTGCAAAATGAGGTCCCCCTCCCCCCTCCCTTTTTGGAGGAAAGTCATTACCGTAACACACCTCTGCTTTAACCTTTCACCCCCGCTTGTACGTTCCCACTCTCCTGTTTGATGAAACCAAAAGG
>PIJE02001009.1:110632-125632 GCA_002895965.2 Coryphaenoides rupestris | reverse complement strand
TAAGACTGTAAACAGGTTTTGTGCTCCAAAGCACCTGATGGTGGAAAAAAAACACCGGCAAAAAGATTCCAAAGCAAAACAAACAACCGCTGGCCAAATGCATTTGGAATCTGCGCGGTGACGAGCGATGGAAGGCCGGTCTGTTTCAGGTGCGTGGAACTATATGAATATAAATTCGGCCTTTGCTGACAAAGGGCCACGCTTCTCAGCTAAACCAGTCCTGGGGGAAATTTTGTTCTAAAACAGTATGGAATTCTAGTGGCTCTCTGTAGCCGAGCCAGCCGGGCGCGGCGCTCAGCGACTGGATCTTGTCCAGAGCTGTATTATCTGCCCCACTGCTCCGGAATAAAAACCTCAGGGGTGAAATGGTTGGGAGGCTCCGTGGACGGATGTAATGGCCTTTTCAGGACTGACCTTTGAGTGACAAAGCTTTTGACACCAATTAGCCAAGGAGCTAACCCTCAACGCAAACGGTTCACACGCCACTGATGGATAGCGCCTCTCTCTCTTATCTCGCAATCCTGAGTCGGGGCTCCCCGCCGTGAACACGAAGCTTCAATCCACTTTTCCCTTTGCATATCCTCATTCTCTCTCTTTATCTTTCCACCCGACCTGGTTTTTTCGGCTCTACTGTAGTGCGGTAAGCCCTGACACCGGCACACCTCCGGGCCACGGCGGTGTTACAACGGAGAGACCCAAAGTGGATCTTCTTCAACTGTCCAGACAGGGAACGGCCAGGGTTTTGACCTGGATTAATTCTCAGACCTTTATCAAGCCAGACAGCAGTTAACGTTCTGCCACCTATCAGACTGTACATCTTCGTCTGTCATAGGTCTCCTCACTGCGGAGGAAAGGGCCAGAGCATCAATCACCTTCCCTGGGCTCCCTCTCCACTCGATTCCACGTTCTGAATTTCACTCTGGTGCTCCTAGGAGATAGCTTTTCTCTGTGACACAGGAGAGATACTGTTGACATTGTAAATTACATCAGGTTAGACTGGGTAGACAGATTAAATTCAACTGGACTAGACTACAATAAACTCGGTTAGATTACACTATAATATAGTGTAATCTAACTAGTTTAATGACTAGTTCAATTCATCCAACCTGATTCAGCTAGGTTATATTATTTTAAACTACATGAGATTAAACTGGATTAGGCTAGATTAGTTTATAGTAGATTAGATTCAACTGAATTTGGCTAGGGTGAATTCAACTAGATTACAGTAGATTACATAATATAATAATGTATCACATTTAAATAAATTAGACTATTTTAAATTAAACTATATAAGATTAGACTAGGTAAAATAAGGCTACTTTAGATTGGAACGGATGATATACAATTCTACCATTGTATTGCTCAAAGCAAGGCAAAGAAAGTATTGGTTGGACAAAACCAACCCACATCCAGTATGAACTTTTGTTGATTGATTGATCACTCCGTTAATCAACCTGGTTAGATGAGGGTGAATGTGTTCCTCTACAACTAGCTATTTACCGGGTTTATCAGTTTGTTTGACATGATGGCACCGTGTACTTATAGGTTGAAGAAGATGAGAATAAACAATAGCGTGACAAATTATTTGTAGGATGGCTCTCCAACACAGGCAGGGTGATGAATAATCCGGGAAAAATGAATGACCACAGGTGTACATGCTAGCATGCTAGCGCTCCCCGAGTGTGTGTGATGATGTCTGGTTTAACCTGTGCCCACCGATTAGTCAATACACGGGTCAAATACATCAGGTGTGCAGCCTCACCCAAGACCCCAGACTCTAACTGGGCCAGGTGAGGCTGCTTAAACCAGCACCAACCACACACACACACACACACACACACACACACACACACACACACACACACACACACACTTCACAAGATTATTTTGTATTTGGTAATTTTTCACACTCCTCCTATTCTTGGATGGACTGAAACAGTTCCAGTGCAGTGCAGAACCCGCCATGCACCTGGCGACCTCAAGCCAAAAGCGAGGTTAATACAAAACCCAGTGGGTCTGTTGTCAGTGGGTGAGAGGAATGGAGAGAGCGTGAGAGAGAGAGAGCAGAGAGAGAGAGTCCGTGCAGAGTCTGTGTGGTGCACTGCAACGGTGGTCTACTGTAGAGCTGGAGCTGGAATCGCCTTAGCTTCTGTACTTAAATCCAGAATTTAAAGTAGCCTTAATTACCAGGTAGAATACATTTGCACGGCCAGTTTCTCACCAGCGCCACCAGCAGCACTGCCGCGACTGCTACTGCCACTGCTACTGCTGCTGCTGCGGCTGATGATGAAAAAAAGGGACGGTATTAACAATACCGAGTTTAACAATTCATACTGACACACGGTCCCCGGCCTCGGCGTGTGTGAGAGCCCCGCCGGCCGCACAGCCATCTCGCTGCCAACGCTCGCCTCACCGCGCCGAAGACAAATGCCGCTCCTTAATTGTGGCAGGCTGTTTGTAATTAAATTCCAGAGGGTGAATTAAAGCCTGCCTGGAGCAGCCAGGAGAGCCCTGCAAAATGTGGTCCAGCACCACGGCGGACAAAAAAAAACAGGGAGAAAAATACAAAGAGGGAGGCAGGTTTGTTCCAGAGGGTTGCCATGCCCGGACCTGCTCATTAATTATTAAGCCTAATCAGCAGGATTAGTCTATCAGGAAGAGCTGTTATCGAGTGGCCCCGCTCAGACCTCTGGACACTCTCAGCAGGATACACTCAAATTGCTTGATCCATTTCCAACACCCAACCCCCCCCCCCCACACACACACACACACACACACCCTGCTGGGTTCTGCTTGTGTTTCAGACAAGCTGCACACATGCATCATCCTACAAAATCAGGCAGTTGTGTGTGCAGGTTGGTCTCTTTTGAAAGAAATAAAAAATGTCCGCTATCAGCGGCCGCAATTTGTGCAATTAGGCCCACTAATCAAGGCGGCAATATGTGGCTGAGCCATTGGTACATAACCGTTCAGGGTAATTGTGCTGAGTATATGTACAGAGAGAGAGAGAGAGAGCACATGGTGTGCCTTGTACCGATCCCTATACGTGACGGCAACATCCCTGTAGTTTCGGGGACTGCATCGTTAGTTTTTTTCTAAATTGTGGGCTTTGCACCGTGTTTGCTTTGAGCGCGTCTAACCTGCCTCACACTGCACATTAGCAATTAGCGGTCGCAGACGATAGCTATCCCTGTGTGTACTTCTATCGCTAAATGGCACCCATCCATATGGTGTTGGAAGCAATGCGGTAGAACGAGACGTGAGAGAGAGAAAGAGAGACAGAGACAGAGACAGAGAGATGGATTATATATATATATTGATAGATATATAGATGGATGGGTGATGGTTCGACAGATGGATGGATCAGAAGAACAGATGTCTGGATCAATATATAGATAGGAAGGATGGATGGATGGATGGATATACAGATGGGTAGATGACAGACAAATGGACGGACGGCTGGATGGAAGGATGATCTGGCCTTAAGAGGCTGTGTGTGTGTGTGTGCGTTGTGTGTGTGCGTGTGTGTGTGTGTGTGTGGCACGCCGAACGTGACAGGGATCTTTCTTATTTAGACGGGGGAAGAGAGGGGGACACAGAGCTGTCATGACAGGGCTTCTCCTCGTGAGGAACGTGAAGCGATGAAAAGGGAAAGTTAATCTGTTTTACCATCTCTCCATCCCTCCCCCCTCCTCCAACACTACCGTACCATCTCTCCATCCCTCCCCCCCACCTCCTCCAACACTACCTTAGCATCATACCATCAGCAATATGGGATGCACTGTCCAAAACCCACATGGCCAGCAGCCCAATCCTTTGTGAGTTTCCTGATGCCTTACAGTTTCAATGACATCGATTTTTACTCATTTGGTTTGGCTTTCTTCTGCCTCTGATTGCATTAAGTAATTGTGTGATTCCTTATATCTCACACAACTTATAGGTTGAAGAAGATGAGAATAACAATAGCGTGACAAATTATTTGTAGGATGGCTCTCCAACACAGGCAGGGTGATGAATAATCCCGGAAAAATGAATGACCACAGGTGGTACATGCTAGCATGCTAGCGCTCCCCGAGTGTGTGTGATGATGTCTGGTTTAACCTGTGCCCACCGATTAGTCAATACACGGGTCAATACATCAGGTGTGCAGCCTCACCAAGACCCCAGACTCTAACTGGGCCAGGTGAGGCTGCTTAAACCAGCCACCAACCACACACACACACACACACACACACACACACACACACACACACACACACACACTTCACAAGATTATTTTGTATTTGGTATTTTTCCACACTCCTCCTATTCTTGGATGGACTGAACAGTTCAGTGCAGTGCAGAACCCGCCATGCACCTCGGCGACCTCAAGCCAAAAGCGAGGTTAATACAAACCCAGTGGGTCTGTTGTCAGTGGGTGAGAGGAATGGAGAGAGCGAGAGAGAGAGAGAGAGAGAGAGAGTCCGTGCAGAAGGTCTGTGTGGTGCCACTGCCAACGGTGGTCTACTGTAGAGCTGGAGCTGGAATCGCCTTAGCTTCTGTACTTAAATCCAGAATTTAAAGTAGCCTTAATTACCAGGTAGAATACATTTGCACGGCCAGTTTTCTCACCAGCGCCACCAGCAGCACTGCCGCGACTGCTACTGCCACTGCTACTGCTGCTGCTGCGGCTGATGATGAAAAAAAGGGACGGTATTAACAATACGAGTTTAACAATTCTACTGACACACGGTCCCCGGCCTCGGCGTGTGTGAGAGCCCGCCGGCCGCACAGCCATCTCGCTGCCAAGGCTCGCCTCACCGCGCCGAAGACAAATGCCGCTCCCTTAATTGTGGCAGGCTGTTTGTAATTAAATTCCAGAGGGTGAATTAAAGCCTGCCTGGAGCAGCCAGGAGAGCCCTGCAAAATGTGGTCCAGCACCACGGCGGACAAAAAAAACAGGGAGAAAAATACAAAGAGGGAGGCAGGTTTGTTCCAGAGGGTTGCCATGCCCGGACCTGCTCATTAATTATTAAGCTAATCAGCAGGATTAGTCTATCAGGAAGAGCTGTTATCGAGTGGCCCCGCTCAGACCTCTGGACACTCTCAGCAGGATACACTCAATTGCTTGATCCATTTCCAACACCCACCCCCCCCCCCCCCCACACACACACACACACACCCTGCTGGGTTCTGCTTGTGTTTCAGACAAGCTCCACACATGCATCATCCTACAAATCAGGCAGTTGCGTGTGCAGGTTGGTCTCTTTTGAAAGAAATAAAAAATGTCCACTATCAGCGGCGCAATTTGTGCAATTAGGCCCACTATCAAGGCGGCATATGTGGCTGAGCCATTGGTACATAACCGTTCAGGGTAATTGTGCTGAGTATATGTACAGAGAGAGAGAGAGAGCACATGGTGTGCCTTGTACCGATCCCTATACGTGACGGCAACATCCCTGTAGTTTCGGGACTGCATCGTTAGTTTTTTTCTAAATTGTGGGCTTTGCACCGTGTTTGCTTTGAGCGCGTCTAAACCTGCCTCACACTGCACATTAGCAATTAGCGGTCGCAGACGATAGCTATCCCTGTGTGGTACTTCTAATCGCTAAATGGCACCCATCCATATGGTGTTGGAAGCAATGCGGTAGAACGAGACGTGAGAGAGCGAAAGAGAGACAGAGACAGAGACAGAGAGATGGATTATATATATATATATTGATAGATATATAGATGGATGGGGTGATGGTTCGACAGATGGATGGATCAGAAGAACAGATGTCTGGATCAATATATAGATAGGAAGGATGGATGGATGGATGGATATACAGATGGGTAGATGATAGACAAATGGACGGACGGCTGGATGGAAGGATGATCTGGCCTTAAAGAGGCTGTGTGTGTGTGTGTGTGTGTGTGTGTGTGTGTGCGAGCGTGTGTGTGCGTGTGTGTGTGTGTGTGTGTGTGTGGCACGCCGAACGTGACAGGGATCTTTCTTATTTAGACGGGGGAAGAGAGGGGGACACAGAGCTGTCATGACAGGGCTCTCCTCGTGAGGAACGTGAAGTGATGAAAAGGGAAATTAAATCTTTGTTTACGCGACAGCCTTGATAGCGAGCGCGAGTGTGTCAAGGCGTGTGTGCCAGGCGCGGGTCGCGAGGAGCAGATTGTCGACATGATTGACTAAGTGAAAACACAATGTATTAATGCTTGTACTGGGCCCAACCCAAAAGATGCAAAGATAAGCGAACCCACATCGATCACATCCTCACAAACACAGCCCACAATTATAACTCAATGAAACCTGCAGTATTCTGTAATGTCTACGATCATTGTGCTATTGTCTGTGTAAGAGACTCAAAATTACCCAAGTTCAGACCTTGTCATGCTTTTAAAAGGTATTTTGGAGGATTTTGATAAGCAAGCATTCCTGCATGATATTTACAATAGTGACAGTGGGTTTAATCCCTGATGTTGAGTGTCTATGGAAATATTTTCATAACTGTTTCATGTCTATTTGCAATAAGCATGCTCCAATAAAGGAATGCAGGAGTTCTGGGAGGGACAACCCGTGGTTCACAGAGGAACCTTCTAACCTGACCAGCCTTGGCCTCCTGGAGCCAAGGCTGGGCCCACTAGCTCCGCTGGTGACTGGACCACCTTTAGAGCCAGAGTCAGAATGTTACTCAAAATCTATTTCAGAACATGTCAACAATCCCACTAACTTCGCACAGAAACAGAAACAACCATCATCATGATCCAATTCCACCTCAGGCCGCCCTCAATGCCTTTTTGTGGATTCAACAGAAATTAAGAGATGAAGATGATATTGTTGGGTACTTTCATGAGCATTGTACATCAGCCGGGTCTGTTTGGTACAATTGCAGCAGGGTCTCAGAGCTCCAACTCCAGTTTTATCACACTTCATCCTGTGGCGACACACTATAGCAATGTTTTTGTATTTTTAACTATGTCTAGTGTGGACATTTTTAGAGCTTTGAAAGCTATTGATCCAAAAACGTCATCTGGACCCGCCAACCGATAGGATGATCCTTATCTTTTAAGGCTTTCAGCTGATTGTATTGCTAAGCCTATTGCTCATATTTTAATTCAGAGCCTCCAGACTAATTCCATTCCCCAAAATCTGGATAGCGGCCATGTTCTCTCGCCACTATTGTGGTGGAGAACAAAGGAGGGTAGGGACCCTTTGGACTTGAACAACTACTGCCCTAAATCCGGACTCCCTTTTCCTTCCAAGATTTTACAATCTCAAGTAAACTCTCAATTGAAATAATTATTCCTTCTCTTTTCATCCCTCTCCCCCCTGACCTCCCACACTACCTTACCAACTACAGTATATACCTCCCTCTCTATCCGTCTTTCTATCCGTCTGGTAGTCTCACAAAGCAGACTTTAGATTAATAATCTTGAGTCTGATCATAAACAAGCTCAAGTGTGGGTGAATGGGCCGTTTCACTTTTGCTTCATATTTGTTTTGACCAAGCATGTTTGTTCAAGTTGGGGAACTTGGTAATTGGCTAACACTGTGAAAAGTGTCTTTTAAAGTGTTTTGTTGCAGCCTCCCACCTCCCCCTTCTCTCAAAAGGCCTTTGCTTTTTGGTCAGGCTGCTTCTGTATATAAGAATTTGTTCTTACTTGCTTGCCTGGATAAATAAAGGTTAAATAAAATAAATGAATAAATAAAGGTGTGAAAATCATTAATGTAGTGTGTAGGATTTAGTGGCATCTAGTGGTGAGGTTGCAGACTGCAGCCAACAGAATACCCCTCCCCCACCCTTTTCCAAGCGTGTCGGTGAACTACGGTGGCCTTCAGGTGCCAGGAACTACTTACAATGATGTCATCATCTAGGACCCCATCGAGTAGCCAGCATCTGTCAAGTGATGAGGTTCCTTTGCACAGATAGAGTTAGTGTAGAGTTCATGTTTTCACACCAGTGGATGTTCTTCTGAGAACACCATGGTTACCGGCAACACCATTTAAAATGTAAAATGTATAATAATTTGAAAAAAGGAGATTCACGGTGCGTATCTTTCCCTGTCTGAATCAGAGAAGGGGGAGACCATTGCTGCAGAATCGTGTTTTTGTTAACATTAACTGATAGTAGTTTCATTTCTAAAGCATTTCAATTCGTTAAGACAAATTGTGTTATTTTCAAAACAAACATGAAACATTGCTGCGTGGATGGCTTTTCTACTCTAGAGTCAGATGGTTATAGCAGAGCTTCAATGGAGGGCTTAAAAGTTTCACAAGACACACGGTATGAGAGAACAAATATGGATGTTTGTTTTGCAAAGATTTGATGAGTTTGCTGGACGAGCACAATTCACCCAAAGATAAATCACACAGGTGCTGTTGTGGATGACGGATTGCCATCACAGGAAAAACATTTGATTGCTACCTCCTACCCGTTATATTCCTGTTTATTAAATTTACCAACCCGTTGTTATTAGTAGTGGAGCTTTTTGAGTATCTTATTAAAAACCATTACCCCCCCGCTTGCCACAACCTCTAATTTCTCTGGCCACAACTTACCAGTGAGAGCACTACCATGGAAAAAAATAAACTAGTAATTTATGACATCTTTTTTAATTATAAGCCCTTACAACCAGTTAATTTAAGGTCAGTCTGCTCTTGGTCTTGCGATTCTCAACCCATATAGAACGCACATCTAACCCCCCTTTAAACTCAATGCTGTGGGCCTACACTGGCAGCGCAAATAGAAGTAACACCCAACTGTCCCCTGGGGACCGCTTTTTTGATTCAACAAATATAATGGCGAATTATAATGGAAAAATAATGATGAGGAAGGTGTGAATGAAATCCCTCTGCTGGCGCATCCAACATCAAAAACTAGATAAAGTTTAGATTCAGTTAAATTTTTCATTGTGTTATTTAGTTCTGTTAAACGACCTCAAACTTGGCCCGGAGGCAACATGGCGGCCTCTGTGGAACGCCACTCGATATTGCGTCTGATACGAGCTCATTGCTAAGCTGACGAAAACACAATTCTTCATTTCTTTTTCTCAGGGATTTATACGTGAAAACATAGTTAGGAATATTATATACATTTCTGCCAAGTACGTTCCGCTAGATGCCAACAATTCTACATACTTCCCCTTCTGAAAGCTTCATCCACTTGCGCGAGATTATCCGTCACCCCACCCTCCTCCAACACCACCCTCCTCCAACACCACCCTCCTCCAACACCTCTGTCCCTCTATCAGTCTCTGGCTGTTTCTCTCTGTCTCTGTCTCTCATCGCTTCTTTTCTCTTCAACTCCTCATTCTCTCACTCTCTTTCTCTCTATATATTTTTCGGTGTTTCCTTTCTTGTTCCATCTTTCATCCTTCTCTCCCGTCCCTCTCGGGGTGCCTCCATCTTCTTCATCTCCCTCTCACTCCGTTTTTATCTTCATTCTACTCACCCTGACCTCAGTCTCTTTCTTTATCTCTCACTTTGATCTCCCTCTCTCTATCCTCCTCCCTTTTTTTCCAACTAGAGTGGCTCCTAATTGGAGGGGGCGGAGGCCTGGGTGTCAGCAGCCGCTGATGAGGTCATAAAATAGCGAGTGAAGCAATAGCAGCCCTCCTGGCTGCCTACATCTCCTCTGCTACCCCCCTCTCTCTCCCTCTCTCTCCCTCTCTCTCTCTCTCTCTGTCTCTGCCACTGTCCTCAGCTCTTCCTCTCCTCAGCTATATCTCTCTGTCTCTCAATCGTTCTCTCTCTCCTCAGCTGCCCTCGACTATCACTGTCTTCATCTCTCCCTCTTATTCATTCCCCTCTCTGCTCTGCCTCTTTGCCTCCTCTCTCTCTCTCTCTCTCTCTCTCTCTCTCTCTCTCTCTCTCTCTCTCTCTCTCTCTCTCTCTCTGTATCTCTCTCGCTCTCCATCACTCTCTCTCTCTCAGTCTCAGCTGTTCCACCTGTCCCATCCTGCACCATCAGAACCCATCAAACATTATAGCAGAATTATGCTAGCACATGCTAGCCGACCTCCAGCCCACATGGCAAGTGTAAGTGTGGACTGATAGTGAAACCCCCAAACAATCAGATCCCCACCTAATAAAGACTGCGATGCTAACTGACAAGTCCATCTAAACTTTGCTCCACCATGCTGCCATTGGCATTTCATCTTCCTCCTCCTCCTTGCCCCCCTCCCTTCCTCCTCCTCCTCCTCCTCCTCCTCCTCCTCCTCCTCCCCGTCCCTCATCTGTAATCAGCAGACACAATCTGGTGCTTTGTTGACATTTTGTTTTTCTGCCCCATACAGTTCTCCTCCTCCTCCTCCCTCCTCCTCCTCCCTCCTCCTCCTCTTCTATATAATCACTACAAGGTTCTTTTTTCTTAATCAAATCTAATCAGCTCAGCTTGGGCACTACAGCGCCATGACAAGCTATTATCCTCTGTTACAATTAGGACCGCTGTCACTTTTAATAACGTCCGCCGCATGTACACACATGCACACGCACACACACAGCACGCACACACACACACACACACACCACACACACACACAGGCCTGACAGCACGCTTTTATTATTTGACTTTTCCCCGTTGAATTGAATGATCCCTCTCAGTTCTTCCTGCGCGTGGATATGCTCCTGCTGCCGTGGAAAGGCCCAAGGAAGAGACGACACATCTGGAGGGAGAGAGCTCCACCAGAAATGACTTGACAGCTAATCCATTAGTGTGCAATATTGCGACAGCTTTACGCCACACAGTACCTCCGACGTCTGTGTGTCTTGTAGACGACGTCCTCTATGAAACTCTAAACACTGAAACACCAAGGAACCTCTGCTCTCCCTCGACCAAGGGACACCCCACACACACCTCTCCAAGCAAAACAAAGTGAAGACGGATCGTTGGTGGCGTGCGCTGAACACGTACACATGGTACACATGATAGCACTTACTTGTGTGTTTGTACGTCTTGGCATTAATAACAGGACTTGGCATTGTTTAGCATATAGTATGTTCTTAGATGTTGGTAATGCACTCAGAATGACACGTCTGCTCTTATCACAGCTATTACGCAGGCAACTTCGTATTATGGAACTCGTTCTATCAACCTCGGCAATTATGAATGCTCGAAAACAGCTCTATTCTTAGTCTTCAGGTACCACAGTGATATATTGCTGTCTCTCCTTCAACAAATGTACTCTTTGTAAGTCGCTTTGGATAAAAGCGTCTGCCAAATGCTCTAAATGTAAATGTAAATGTAATGTACACAGGCCAAGGACAAACTCGTCCCAAGCAATGACTAACAACCACAACAAGCAAATCTTTTGAACATTTTGGGGAAAAAAACAAAAACATTGTTAAGGATTTCATGGAAATATATATTTTGTGATGGCGGCTGTGTGTCTTTCGCGGCACAGGACAGTGGATAGAAAGGAACGTGGGTTTGGGAAGATGGAGGGAACAACTAATGCCGGAATCCCACTTGCCGTCGCTACAAGATGCATTACCTCCGCGGCGAGCGCAGACAGACAACTAAAACACTGTGGCTGAATGCACACAGATGGCTGCTGGAACTCAAAAAGTACTGAGAAACACACACACACACACACACACACACACACACACACACACACACACACACACACCTCTTGTACCTCTCCCAGCGTCTCAGGGAGATCCAAACATAACACTTGCATCTTGTTGTGTGTGCTGTGTGTGTGTGTGTGTGTGTGTGGTGTGTGTGTGTGTTTTGTCTACCCACCGTACTCTCCCGGGTGTGTGCGTGTGTATCCTAGAGAGAGGCGACACCACGCCGCTGCCGGGAGAGTAAATAGAAAGGAGAGCCCGGAGACTGCAGGGTTCCCTCCTCCCGGGGCGGACGTGCGCTCGCCGCGACTCCCGGACACGCCTCCATCTGCCGGCTGCCAATTAACAGACACAACAAGCTCCCGGAGGGTTCCCCCCCCTCCCCCCTCCCCCTTCCCCTCCTTCATCCGCCTCCTTCAAATCCGTCTTGTCTGTGCCGAGAATCAAGATGGAAGCATCCTCCTCCTCTTCCTCCTCCCGAGGTGAGCCGTGGTCAGCCTGCTACGGAGACAATCTGTTTTCGGTTTGGTTGTTTTTCTTCCGGGACAGGTGTGGAGCATCCCTTGGTAGCGGGAATGCAGATTCCTTAGCATTGTAGTGAGTTTTAATAGAGGACGTTGTGGACACACAGACACACACACACACACCCACACACAGGCAATGAAGGTGCTTTGTATAGTATGGCAGGTATGAGGTGTTGTCGTAAAGCTAATGCAATCACACTGGATCAGTCCTGATGGACTCCTGCTGGCCCTCAGCTCATGCGATGTACACTACGACCACCCGCTTACTAATGACGGCACGAAAAAACTACAGACGTGCAGCGGTCAATGTCTTAAACACACATGAGTGAGATTAGATTAGATGGAATTAGATTTGGGGTATCGACGTCGGGGCGGAAAACGTGGCATGTGTGTTATGCCAGACATGTCTGACTTGTGATTTATTCTATTGATCGCCATTGATCGCGCCCGTCCTTACTCCCTCTCTCTCCCCCTCCACCCCCGTCCTCTCTCTCTGGTACGTGATCGATGGAGACATGGGAGAGCATTTGTTGTGTATGAACTGTGACCAGAACTATTGACCTCCGCGTTATGATTATTTATTTATTTTTTGTTCTGAAACGGCGGTCGAGGAAGTACTGCAAACGAGTTCCTGAGGCTTCACTCCTTCAACGTAAAAACACCGTTAAACGCTTCCGGGCTAAACGCCCAAAAACACACGGCCCCGATGTACGCCGTCTATCCGGAGACAACCTTGAGCAAGACGGCCTCATCACACCTCAATGACTTGTGTCGATTAAAAAAATGAGAAATGTGTCAGATCAATAGCGGGGGGGGAACAAACCAGTAAAAAAAAAGAGAAAGAAAAGCAGGATTTACTGAGAGCCGTCCACATCGTGGTACGGTGCGGGGCTGAGCGACAGCAGAGGAAGGTGCTGGAAGGAGAGAGGCAGCCGACATTCCTCCGGACGGCCATAAAGGTTGAGGGTTCTGCGGACCCCGTCAGAGGGAAAGCCAACGTCTGGACCAGAAAAGCATTTATAACAGGAACCGCTGATTCAGACTCAGCCAGGGAGATTTACTGGGCTTCATTTGCAAATACCATGACTGAAGCAATACCCACGACAGGCACTGGAGAGAGAGAGAGAGAGAGAGAGAGAGAGAGAGAGAGAGAGAGAGAGAGAGAGAGAGAGAGAGAGAGAGAGAGAGGGAAAGAGTGAGTGCTAATAGTGTAGGTAAAGCAGGCGGAAATGGAAGTTGAAATATTGCTGGTGTCAGAATGCAGAACGACAGGTTAATGTATCGTATACAGAAACCCAATCAGTCAAAAAAATGAATTCCACAAGCAGTTTTAAATCAAGAGGCGATGAAAAAACACATGAAACCCTCCGTCTACATGAGCTGTTGTTAAATACTCTGTGACTCTCGCAATGCACATTTCCTGCATTGCGTTTGGACCGGTGTCACTCAGGGCGGCCCCCATATGTACGACTACTTCTACTTCTACTTCTACTTCTACTCTGGCCTCACTTTTTGCACCACAAGCAGACATTTTTTTCCGTCGCAGCTCCAGAATTGAGTGTACGGTTTTAAATGTTCTCGGCGTCATCTGTCTGTCGCTTTGGATAAAAAGTGCCGGTTAAACGACGTACACGTACACACTGTATATATACTGCGTGTATATATATATAGACAGTATATATGTGTGTATATCCATGGCCTCGACGGCTGGCATATCTCCGGGACACAGAATGGGGACAGCTGTTTTCGTCGAGCCGCAGGGGGTGAAGTGGGTGATGTAGCATCATGTAATATTTAGGTGTCATGGTGGCTCCGTGGAATCGCTGTCTCACCACATTCCCATCAGCCTATGGAGGAGGAGGTGGGGGAGGGGGGTCTACTCCCTGTACGCTCCGGCATGTTCTTCCCGAGTTCCTTCGGCTGTGTTCCCTGTGTATCCTCTGGTTCCCCCCGGTGGTGGCAGAGCAGCCGCAGCCGCAGCCACGACACACGCATGCTGTCGGGAGACAGACACGCTGCCTCGGAGAAAGGTCATGTGACAGCCGGGTCACATGACGCGGTGAAGCCGTGTTAGCCTGCTGAGATGAAATATAGATCTTGTGGTGTGTGAGAGTAACACTTTGGGGTGTTTGGGTTCTGGGCTAAATGCTAAATAAATGATGAGAAACAATACTTTTTGTATCAACTATTAACTACTGTGCCATCCTCTTGGGTGGCTTTGCTACAGTCCAGTACAATAAAGTTATTATCCAATTTGTCAGATGCTTTGAGTGTGCTGGGAATATCTATAAATATGACCACAATATCACTGTCAGCATTCAACACGCATTTGAAGTTAAAACTGTCTCCGTGTTCCATTGCATCCTGGATCGAAAGTGACAGAGAATAAAAGTACAGAACCCACACATCACCTTTCTGGTCATCCGCTTCCGTGCGCCGCCATGCTACGCTGTTTGCTTGTGGCTACGAGTCATACGGCGGTATCTTTGTATCGGGGGCCTTTATGAATCCAAAATAGCAATACACACACCATCAGAAATGTTCTCTGCTTTCTGACCCCCCGGGTTGGGAAACAGTGTATTAACAGGTGCGGGGAAGGGGCGTGTGAGGTCCCCAGCACTCTCTCTCTCTCTCTCTCTCTCTCTCTCTCTCTCTCTCTCTCTCTCTCTCTCTCTCTCTCTCTCTCTCTCGATGGTATCTGCGGAGGTGGGTCTGACAGGTTGTAACCAAGGCAGGGATTAGAGATCTGTGGAACAAGCCCGGCTCTGCTCCCAGACGTTCCCGCCATTGTTAAGCATCTTCAAAGAGTCCCCCGTCGAAGCGTCGTACGCCTGCGTTCTGTCAAAGGCTTGGCAGGAAAAAAAGTGGCAAAGAGGTTTCAGGTGTTGGCCTTCTTTTTCCTTTTGTCGTGTCTCTCCCCCCCCCCCCCCC
>PIJE02001009.1:85632-105632 GCA_002895965.2 Coryphaenoides rupestris | reverse complement strand
ATTTTTCATGCGATGATGAAATGTGTTCAGGAAAGCAAATATATGGATCAGGCTGAGCGACAGGAGAGCAGCAGGAGAAACTATTATGCGTCGCGGAGCCATTTTGTCCACGCGTTCACCTCCCCGCCCCGCTCCCCGCCCACGCCGCCTCCCTAGCCAGCGGTCTGACCCTGGATATAGAATAAAAAAGGCAATCATTTCAAAATGCAGAATGTACGATTCTGAAATACATAAAAGTCAAAGTCCCGGGGGGGGGGGGGGGGGCGGGTGACGCATGGTTCACACTCCATCAATTCACATGAAAATGGAGAGCGAGAGGGACAGAGAGCAGTTTGGCCGGTTTGTCAACCTGTCTGTGAATAAAAACAGTATCAATATTCAATGTTCCCACTCGGGTGAGTCACTGATTGAGCCTTGCGATCTGAAATAATTGTGCTTGATACGTTGTGCGGTGTACACATACACACACACCTACGTTTCTACCCCCCCCTGAGACAAAAACTCAGAACATTTTGCACATTCATACGTTGGGAACATCACAAATGTTATATGTGTTCCTGCAGATACGGTGTGTTTATGAATCTCCACTTAGTTGGTAAGTTTGTTTGAAACGTGAGAGAAAGTGTGGCGGAGAAAAGTGTTGGAAAAAGAGCCGGGCTGTACAAACACGTCGCGGCGAAGCCTGGAAGACTTGAAGACGTGTGTACGGTTTATTTGCGATTCCGCTGTTGTTCCGGGCAGCCTCTCCGTACGGTTGGAGCGGTAAACCGAGCGCCGCCGACGAGTCCAGCCTCACGGAACTCTCACAGAGTTCACCCAGGGGTCATCCATACGTGCATTGCTTTTATCCCCCCGGGAATACCTAATGGGTGGAGTTTATGTTCTCTCTTTTCCACCACATCTAGGAATAAATAAAGAAAAACCTGATGTTGAGGCAGGCTATAAGCATTGACACACACACACACACACACACACACACACACATGCACATACACATTCTAAACACACACACACACACACACACACACACTGTCAAATGAACGTTGTGGCACAATACAAAAACTTGTTTTTTCATGCAAAAAGCATTTTCATTCTCCTCTCTGGATTGAAAGGCTTGGAGGTTTTGAATTGGTTTCAATTTAACACAGTCTGCAATCCATTATGCACGCCTTGCACTATTTAGACATCTAACCAAAGTTAGTCAATCCAAGGCCCGTATTTAAGGGTGTATTCGACGCAGCAACGAAACGTGTAATTTTCTGAAGATATGTACAAACAAATGAGCACTTTTATAATCTTATTAGGAGATTATGATTTTAACAGGCTTAGGCACGGCTGTCTGTCTGGGGGTCGAGTTGCCGGAACTTAAAAATGGATTTTCTCTACCAGCGATCAGTTGTCCTCGGGCTGCCAATTGAATGTGTGACACTCAAGACACTCAGACACACATCCACACACGTGTGTGCCAACTCACACACAAACGCAGATACACACGTGCACACACACTCAAGCACACACACACACACGGGAGTGGACAAACACGTGAACACACACTACACACACACACACACACACACACACACAAACATGTGTGCACACTCAAGCACACACATGCCCCTGCATGCTCACACATGCGTATGAACCATCAGACACACACTGCGCGCACACACGTGAGTGGTCTAACATACACACACACACACACACACACACACACACACACACACACACACAACACCACACACCTGCTGCTCACGCATGTGCGCGCACACACTTGCTGCTCATGCACACACGCAAACACACACACACACACACACACACACATACACACACACACACACACACGCACACACTCAAACCCATTGTTCCTTTAAAATCCAATTTGAAGAGGAAGTGAAGGCCTTCATCTCACGCTTTGATCAACTGAATGAAACAATAGACTGAAGTAAATATATTTAAATGACAATGAAACAACGACCACACAAGGAAGCTCACAATAGCAGAGCATGTTGTGTTTGTGGAGAGTCTGCTGTGTGTTGTGTTGTGTTTATGGTAATGTTTGCCCATCCATCTCCAGATGGAAAAGACATTCAGAGAACCAAAGACGGTAGACGGAGCGCGGAGGAAGGATTTTAGCCAAATGATTAAGTGTGGGTTTGATGTTGCATCAAATAAAAGAGAAATATAAAACTTTTTTCACTGGGAGCTACCCAGTACAACCACAATCTTCTCCTGGTTTTATTCGGAGCTGCCCGGTACAAGTATAGCAGTGAAACTCAATAATCCAATGAATGAATCATGGTAAAAAAAAAAAACATAGCAAGATATGATTGGTCATTGAAAATAATAAATTAGGTGATTAAATGTGGATTTCTGCATTTTCATCGTGAACTACCAATCATTTGAATGTTCATATGGTCTCGTTTGTGTCAGTGTGGCAAGAATCTGACAAGGTCGGTAAATAAAAAAGGAAGTATGAGAAGTATTGCACCGACATTGCAAGTGGAATTAACCTTTTTGTTTCTAACAAGGAGTGCATTTGTCTGCTTTGTGACACTTGGTGGCATTTTGCTGACATTCCTGAAGGCAGCGATCTAAAACAGAAGTACCTTTGGAAGTTCACCGGGCATCTGACGAACCTCTTGAAACTCTCAAGACGCGTCATCTCAATGATCCTGTCGAACTCGCCGACGCCAGGCTCCCTGTTCTGCCCTGATGACAATCAAATGATGAACGTGTCGAGTGTGCAGCAAACAGAGGCACTTTGAATTTCCATTTCCGGGACGGAGCCTGGCTCTAAAGCTCTTGTGTTGCAGAAGTAGTGTCAGAAATCCCACTGAGTCAGGCAAGTTAAATATTAATGTCCTGCCAACATGTTACCGACACGGCTAATTTAAGAAGAATTCTAAATGTGTCTCTCTCTCTCTCTCTGTGTCTCTATGTGTCTCTCTCTCTCTCTGTGTCTCTATGTGTGTCTCTCTCTCTCTGTGTCTCTATGTGTTTGTTTGTTGGACTTCTACCACTGAAACACTGCACTGGAGGGACAACGGACTGTCTATACATTTTTATCAAATGAAATCCGTCTATAGATTCATTTGAAGTTCAACAATGACCTGACTTTATAGTTGTACACTTTATTAATGTTTATTATTGAGCTGCAAGGCAGTGCTCAGCTACTTTTATTCTTAGGCTTTATTATTATTGTTATTCTTCACTACAAACTTGGAACCTATCGCCTCCCACAATTTCTTCACCGAGCGACTCCAATAAATGTTTCAAATTCTCGTCTTGGCATCGCCCAGCATCATTATAATTTTTTTCTTTCAATGATATAATTGATATAATGTTTGACTTTAAAGCTACTCTGTATATGGAACCATACACCATATATCTCATTACAGGCCCCTTTGAGTGAACTGCAGCCTGCTGGAGCTCGTGCATTTAGAGCACTGGATTGTGAGCTCTGTGGGTTGTGACAATAACAATGATAAAGTAATGTTGGTTATAATCAAATAAACATCATACAAATTGAAAAGTTATGACAGAAAATACATTTTTGCCAATAGCCGCGCATAGACCTCACTTCCTTCCTTTTTCCCAGGAAAACCAGCCGTGTTCCAAGTTAAATAACATGTTAATACAGTATACTGGTATTTAAAGTGATTCATGCATGGACAAATCCTACACATAGTCCCTTCAATTAGATGTTTCTCTTGACCAATATATGACCGGTGAAGGAGCATGAGTTTGAATGTAGAATATGAGCTGCTGTTCACAGTAGCTTTACAGTAAACTATGTGATGTTTTGAACATATGATTATGATGAGGCCCATCACTCTGAAGTGTTAATTGAATGACTTTTGTGTCTTATCAACAGCAAATGTGTTAATTGTGTGGCCCCCAACAGACCGCTGTTGTGGTAACTGTGTGAAGAGTGTGAAGACAATTGTTCCTCAGATTTTTTGCAATTGGAAAAAAACCCTAAAAATAACTGCCAGGTACTCACTATGGTTTACACTGGTTTTACTTACTATGGTTTACTTCCTTCGGGCATTCAGAACCAATGTAATTAAAGGGGCCCCTATTATACCACCAGGGTTGCGAGCGTTGTTGAGTAGGGGTGTAATGATTCTCAAACCGAGACCGAAATCACGATGCAAACGTCCATGATCTTGCATCATGGTTCCAGAAGACGGCACCGCAACACACGGCCCTATAACTAGGGATGGGGATCGAGACACGGTTCTGGCCCCTCCCCCCACAACACGACAGAGGGAGACACCCATTCATACTCACAACTCAGTCTCACAACTCGCCGATCACGTTGCTAGATGGAACGTGTTTTTACTTAGAAAGATATTGGATATTCAATGACATTGAATATTGACATTGACATTGATATTCAATTGAATGACATCGGTCTAGCGCGGGAAACTAAAGACGCGATCAGCGGTGGACACCTGCCCAGCACTCCTTTCTATTGTTTGGTCAATATTTGTAATTCTGCACAATAAGTAAATGACTAAGTACCCTGCCCTAAACTAGCCAGCTATGTCTTATGTTTCAAAATGTCTCAAATCGATACGGCATTAAAATAGTTGTTGGAGTAGTTGGAGCTGATTATGATTATGCTATGACATTGATTTGGTATGTCTTTCTTCTCGACCCCTACGCCCACAGCGGCACTATACTGCCCCATGGGGACCAGGGGAAAACAAGGGAGTAGTCGCATAAACTATTACATTTTCTATAATAAAACGACATATTCAAAACCTTCAAAAAATCATGACCCATCCCTACATCAATTGCAGTGCTGATATATATTTTTGTAAAGTAAAATAGTCACAGTCAAGCAATAAAAGCAATAACAGTTTTCTTCTTCACCACCCCCTGAAAAAGAAACCAAAATTGAGGTAGAAACCGAAACCGTGGCTCAAAAATCATGGTCTGAACTGAACCATGGATTTGGAGGATCGTTACACCCTCAGTGATTAGCCATTACAAGCCGGTTAAAAATTGTCACGTGACAGAAATTGTCATGTGACTAAAAAGTGGGAGTGTCCACATAGATCTATGCTGACTAGATCAGTCTACCAGCCTATACAGTGGACTGTACAAACTGGTAAACTGATATCTAGGTGCACATTCCCACTGCACTGATGTCATTTTGTCACAGTGACAATCTTAGTCACGTGGCAATTTAGAAATAGCTTGTAATGGCTAATTGTGCGAACACCTAGTGTTATAATAGGGCCCCTTTAAGTAGTGAGTCGGGGATCGGACCCACAAGCTTCTGATCAGACCCACAAAGCTGATGCAAGAAAGTGGTGCCTACTTCTGGGCTACCGGAGAGAATATTCCGAGGATAACCTAAAATCTTAACTCCATTTACTTTGAGCAGACACTGATGAGATGGCAAGGTTAGACATAATGAAAAAATAATATAATACACTGGGAGGACGGATAGTTTGAAAGAATAAGATTCCCTCCCACCCTGCTTTTTTATGCTCATATTTTCAACGATTACATCACTCGGTTGAAACTGGTTTTCATTTATTACGCTGTCTTTGGACGTCGTCGGTGTTATGCCATCCGTTTTATCAAGCGATTCCTCTGTGGGTTAAGCTGCGTGTTACTGGTCGGACTTTCGGAATCAACTTTGAATACTTTTTTTTTTGGTGCCATAGATCCTCGTGGCATCTCGGGATTTTATAGACGAATACAGAGTTCTGGAAAGCACTCCTCATTCTTTTAGGAGGAGTTGTATCGCTGAAAAAGCTCTGCATTGAAATTAGCCCCGTTGACAAATGAGTCGGAAACAGAGCGCCTTGAGCGGAAGACCAGTATTCACTCATCTTGGCAGGGATTGTGGTTTTTGGATACAAATGTAGGCCATGTTTGAAATAGTTTTGCTCTACTAAAAGCCTGAGACATTATGGATGTGTGCTGTTTCACTGGCACACGCATAATCTCGTAAGTTAAAGTTTATCGTTGCAGGGTTGGTTTCTGCTCATGTTTGGGTCGAGCTGACTCACAGTGAATCCAGCAATCCACTATCTACCTGGTTATTATCATGGACCAATCATTAAGCACCTCTCGTATTTGAAAATTGCTCTGAAAAGTTTTTCCATTAGGCTGAAGCTGCCCATTCCATGGAGCCAATCAGCATCAGCCATTAAGTCACATGGACTGCTATTTACTACATTACAGGTTCATGGTACAACAATCAGCTGCCCAAGGGCACTATTAAATGTAACCCTGAGCTAGAGACTATTTATTAATATTCTTAGGAGGTCAGGACTTCATACCGTCAGACATCTCACATAAACCGACTGGCCAGCAATGATTAGGTGCTTAGATCTCCATTATTCAAACAAAATGATTCGACCATTATCCACCTGAATATCAACGAATGTCATATGTCAACCATTTAAAAATCATTAAACATACATTATGTAAAAGCTAAGCCCATGACTGTGGGGCCATGAAATCAATGGTCAGTGATACATAATAAGTAAAGTTGTGAGAACACGGCAGAATTAGAGTCCGCTTCGAGCTCTTCTCCTCACTGTCAGCATCAACATCCACCAACATAACCCAATTACGGAGCTGAAACGCCACACAGACTGTTTCAAACTAATGAAGCACAGATACATTTGGCCATCACAGCCAAAATGTATGAGCCCTTGGCCACAGAGTCGCCACAAAGAGAAAATGCAGCGGAGGGATTTCCGCCTTAAACGCAAGCAGATTATGAGACCGTCGTAATTGGGGTCTCATCTTGATCTCCCCCGTGCTGCCCGTGAGGGTGACTTTGTGCTTAATTAGTTCAAACCTACGCTAAATGGCTTGGTTTGGTGTTAGCGGTGGCGGGAATGCAGTGGTGGTGCGGGTGGTGGCGGCGGTGGTGGGGCAGATGGAGTCCAGGGGACTCACCACCAGAGTCAGCAGAGCTGGAGGTCTCCCAAGGGGTCCCTCCCGGGCATGGTTCCAACGATGTAGGGCCCCTGTTGGACGAGCTTCACATGGCCGCGCGCTCGGGGGGGGGGGGGGGCCGGGGGGGGGTTGGCTGGCCGCCAAGTGCAGCCTAATGCTAATGACGCCTTCTCTGCAAATATCGCGGGAGAATCGACTAACCGAGGAGAGAGAGGAGAGAGAGAGAGAGAGAGAGAGAGAGAGAGAGAGAGAGAGAGATAGAGACAGACAGAGGAGAGAGAGAGGAAGTTTTATTGAATAAAAGCGAGGATGTTGACTCCTGATGATCACTGGACTTATTTGAATAAATTGTGAGATTAGACGCGCTGAGAGACTGTACGACGACACGCCTCCTCTCATGCTGGCTGTGATTAACCGAAATCTAATGTCACTTTCACGCTCGATTCTCCTGACCGTTGCTAGAATAAATATCATCAGGGGAGAGATGGAGTTGGGGGGGGGGGGGGGGGGGGGGGCAGACGGACGGTCCGGGGTGCCTGAGATAAACCATCCACTCCGGTGGGAGGCTCCGGTTAATTCCCCTATTTTAATACAAAACAGGGAATTAAAGCTAGCAGGCGGCACCAGCCTGCCAGAGAGGACAGTTACATCATGTACATCAGAGAGGGAACTTGTCATCTTAGACAAAGGCACAGGAAAAATAATATGCCAAAGCACATAACCTCAGCAGGCATACAGTCATTAAAGAGGGAGAGATGAAAGGAAGTGTACCAGGAAGTGGATGTTGATGATGATGATGTTGATGATGATGATGATGATGATGATGAGGCTGTCTGTGGGACCGCAGGGGCCATCTTTGGTTTTAGGCTCACGGTCAATCCCGTCAAAACCGCTGTCGTCCGGCGCCTCGGCGAATCCGACTCAAACAAGAGGCCCTCGGCGCACAGAGCCGAGGAGCGCACTCTTGAGTCTGATTAGGGATCGAGGATGGCCATCTCCTGTGGGCAGTTTTAGACGCTTGACCTACTTTGGCCCCGCCAGCAGAGACATTGTCTTCCCTCTTCGGCGGTGGAGCTCCGATGTGGACGGGCAGCGTGGGCGTTTCACTGTCACGATAGCGTTAAAGGCCTCACGGTGTCACGTCTCAATAAGATGTCCCTGAGCAATGTCAACAAAAATGGCCGAACCCCAAGGGCCGAGAGCTGTGGAGGTCAGGAGTGAAATATTATCTCACTGCCGTTGACTAAAGCACTCACTTACTTTTCTCATGTTCTACGGCCTGTAAAGCCCTTTGAGACTGAAAACTGTGGGCTAAGGACTGAATTTAATATATACTGGTATGTTTGAAAAAGAAATTATAATCATAAAATATAATATATATATAGAATACATAATACATCATAACATGCCAAGTTTGGGATGTGCAGTAGGATACAGATATACATGCCATGTCAGCACTTCCATGTTGCAATAGATATCATATCCGCTTTGGACATTATCATCATCATGCAGAAGTCCAGTCGGAGAGCCGGACGGAGACGCGCATGAGTGCATGAGCCCTTCCTAATACAATTGCCTTTGTGAGTGTTGTCTACCCACCCACCCACCCACCCTTCCCAGTGAGAGTTCTTTACTGCATATGGTTTTCACGTTGCGAGGCACACATGACTGAGCAGAGTTGCAGCTCGGGTCTCCGGGCCCTGATGGAGACGATGGGACCTATAGGACTCACGCTTCTGGGGTCTTCTGGGCTCGGGACATTGTAGAGGTTTCATGGGGTCTTTTTAGAGCACCGAAGCGGCACGGCTGTGTGATTGGCTGACTGTGAGTCCAATGCACGGTATCTCCTAGCCAAGGAAAACCTTCCAGTTTGGCGTGTTTGTGTGACAAACACAGATTGGCTGTCTGATATTATGTACCAGAGGTCCTTTCTGTCTTGTAGCTTTACACCTCGATGTTCACACATGGCCATTCCGGAGAAGAGAAAAACAAGTTCAACTTGTGAGCGTTTTTGACTAATCACCATGGACATACGCTGGTAATAAACAATAATGCGGTTTGTTTGCGTCCATGCACTTCCTCTTGCTAATGCGGACGCTAATGTCACACTCAGCGGGCTCCCGCCGGTCTTGTGCGTTCATCCGGTGTGGTCACTCATCCTGTTGTTTACCCAGGCTGTTAGCTAACTGCACTAACCACACAAGATAGGACAACGCCGCGGCTCGCTAGATTTCAAGTCAGTCAGTCGGATCCGATATCCAAACATCAACACAAAAAAGTGCCCGGTGCTGTCGAGACAAATATAGATAGAACGATAAATGGCCGCTCCTTGCTTTGCATCCAGAAAGGAGCCAGTGATAGAGTTAGCAGTCTGTAACACTGTGTGTTTGTCAAACAGTCTGGGATTGACATAACAATGCGCAGATTTGATTTACCTGATCCCATTGGCATTCTAATGAGGGGAAGCTGTTTGTGTGTGTGTGTGTCTAACAAGGCTTGGGAAGTGGTGTTGCAATCAAGCGTTGCATACAGTTTAGTTCTCAAAGAGCTTCTGAAGGCCCATCTCTGCCGGGAGCAGCTCATCAATTGACTCCTTGTGTACTTCCCCGCCTCCTCCTCCTCCTGTCCATTTGTTCTCGATGTTTTTAGTCATGCATGGTGGCTACACTATTGATTGTATGGTTTCATCGCTCCCACTCTCACCTCTCCAAGGTGACATCACAGTGTCTGCATGTATTAAAGGGCCTCTATATCCATCCCGGCGTGATGGTGATTTGTCATTACAAGCCATCCAGCGTCCACCCAGATGCATGATAGCTAGATCAGATACAGGTCATTAAGGTTACGTTTTTTACGTTTTCTCAATGATGGCCACAAGTAGTCAGGATCGAGAACTCGAGGCCGTTCGGCTTGGAGTCAAATACCCTAAGCACACTATCCTGACTGTAGGCTTCCGGCAGGCTGGAGTTGGAGAATCTATCTGTGATAGATATTTGTGGACACCCCCACTTGTGATGTCACCACTGGATAGATTTTTAAATGGCTTCCGATGACGAATCACCCTCCCAACGGCTGCATGGTAAAATAAGGGGCCTTTCACCAGATCCTTGCCTAACTCTGCCTTGCTGGGCTCGACCCGGGAATCAATCCAACGGCCTGCATCTACATCACTCACTGCCCCCCCCCCCCCCTCCCTCAACCATAAGAGATTTATCTGTAAATACATTAGCAGCCTCCCCGCCCTCTTCAGTGGCCCTAACTCATACACATCTTCTCGCAACACGCCGGTTTGTGGTCATTAGACCAGCCACTGAACCGGGGAATGCTTGAACTATAAGCAAAGGGAGTGATGGGAGAAGCATGGTGGAGTAGCTAGCAATGTTGGACTCCCTAAAGGCAGAACGGTTCTGGGTTTGATCCCCAATGCTGACCTCGAGGCATTCAATTAAAAGGAGGGATGCTAATTCAAACTTTTTCTGACCCATAACCGACGCTGGTTTAGCGGTCAGTAAATGTTAAATGATGAGAATAAATGTGCTGCAAAAACGGTCGAAATTCTGTGACCCGTGAAAATTATGTGAAGTTTCCAATATTTATGTTTTCATTGGAAAGGAGGGCTGCCCTGAATGCATATTTAAAAAAGAATCTAAGCTTTGGATAATTGTTTCATATGTGGTGTATTTTAATAGTCAAACACCTTTAAAACTGGCTGTATGGAGCCTGTGTGGGCCTGTGCCCCCAGTAACAGATTATTGCCAGGGTTACGGTTAGGGTTAAATCCCAAACCATTTTATTACAACTAACCAATGATATCAGCTCTGAATGTTCCAGTGAGTGTGGGGATTACCACTCGAGGAGCATAAACTCGGTTGAGAGGAGAAAAAAAAGTCAGCAATGGCAGCAAAAAGACAACAGAGCACGAGGGTTTATTTTGTCATTAGTTTTTTTTAAACCGTTTAACTGACAGTGTTAATTAATCAAAAATAACGTTGTCGGTTAAACAGTTAATTGTTAACATCTCGAAATAAAAGTGTCACCTTAATGACTAAATCTATAATAGAAATACAATTTAATTATGAAACCGATGTTTTCAATCGAAGAGGAGCATTAAGGAGCAGATACATGTTAGAGCCTCGTAGGTAGGCTACGGCAGACATTGGGGATCAAACCCGGAACCTTTCCACTCAAGACCCTAACCCCCGGATTATCCGACACCCCCTATAAAGCATTAGACCAAGAGAGAAACGCATCGGCGCCTCAGGAGGGAGCAGGGGTGGGGGTTGGGTGCTGGTGGGACCCCTCAAGGTAGCCAGGACCACTTCCTGCCCCCCCCATGCCCCCCCCTCCACTTCCTGTGGTCCATCACAGGGCCCAATCACAGCTCCTGAATAATTCAGCTCATTCATCAGCTGTAATGTGATTATTCATCGCATATCAAAAAAATGAATAATGAAACAGCTCGGCGCGGAGCCGTGGCCTTGGCCGGTCATTTCCATATCCTGTGCAGCGGCGTGCCGTTTTGTTCGGCGGGATGGAGGGATGCGGAGGGCGGAGGTGAAGAAGCGAAAGTTTGAGGGCCATCAGCGGTTCCTTCAGCGTTTTCTTTCACCCTCCCCCCCCTCGCTTTGTCTCTCTAGCTCTCTATCATGGTCCGTTTCCCCGCCATTTTTTTCCGCATATTCCTCCTTAATTTCCTCTCCCTCTCTTTTCCTCTTTCTCTCATCTATTCATCTCTCTATCTCTCTCCCTCTCTCCTCCATTTCTCTCTCCCTCTTTTCCTCTGTCTCTCTCTCTCCGGCCCTCTTCTCCTCCATCTCTCTCTCTCTCTCTCTCTCTCTCTCTCTCTCTCTCTCTCTATCCCTCAGTCTCTTCTCTCTCCATTCCCCATATCTCTCTGCCTCTTCTCTTTTTCTGACTCGTAATCTAACACCTCTCCCCTCCCTCTCTCCCCCTCCCCTCTTTTCCTCCGAGTCCCTCAAACTCTCTCTCGCCCCCCCCCGCCTTCATCTGATCCTACCCCTCCCTCTCTCCCCTCCCTGCTGCTCATCAGTATTCAAAGCATCAGGTGAATTATTCCTATTGAAATAATTGATTGTTTGTCGGCCGGACGACTCAGTAAATAATGGATTGACTTCATCAGGGACTAGACCCAACCTCTGGAGAGTGACTGACAGCTCTGTTTTAATAAGCGAGTATTACCCCTGCACCCCTTGCGACACACACACACACCACACACACAGAGCACACACACACACACACACACACACACACACAGACGCATTTGTGTGTGTGTTGTCACATTTGGACAAACACACACACAAACCCACCACACACCAGTGGCTCTCGGTGGTGGTACGACTACGTTCTCCACCCTCAAAGATGGAGAAGCAGAATAAAGGAATGAAGATTTCATGAGATTTGATTTGACTCCAGACCTCGTCTCAATATTTATCAAAAAAAACAGGATCCACCAGACGATTCACACACACACTGGTTGTAGAGTTGGAGAAGTTGAGGCGGTGAGTCTGAGTTCCCGTATACCATACCCTCCACTGAAAGATATTCATAGTAAATACCAATACTCCTCCTGACTGCTGCTAATAATACGAATAAAAAGTACTGCTTCCGCTGCTACTACTCAGTAATAATACAAATATTGACCAATTACTACTTCTATTAATAATATGAATATGATTAACAACAGTAACAACTAGTAGGGCAACTGATGAGGTTATCAGGAAGCAGTATTATGTATCCCCCAACAACACAGGGCAGGAGGTAACCACAGCAACAACATGCAGTCAATACCAATCGGAGCGGCCATATTGGGATCGGGATCCTAATTAAACTCAATCTTTACACAGGGGAGCGAGGGACGGATGGGTGGGTGGGCGCTGGCGGTGTGTGGAGGGGGGCTGTGACACCACCACCAACACCACCACCACCATCACCACCACCAGTAGCGGCACAGGTCACGTGACCTCCACGGAAACACTAATTACTCAATCTAACCAACCAACTAACCAACAAACCAACCAAACTAACCAACCCACCAAACCTACACTGCTGATGGACCCTGCATGGGGTGTGTATTGATAACCCCCACCCCAACACAACACAACACAACCCAAGCAGCCATCGACTATCGAGGGCTAGCGGGGGGGCCGCTGCAAACAGATTGCCTGGCGGAACGCACACGTTGACACTTTTCAAGTACTACGGTAACACATCCTTTACATCAGTCAATGGTAAAGACATGTTGTCCATCTCTATATAGAGAGCACCCCCGTCCTCCCAATGGAACGTCCCGCTGCTACACTTTGAATTGTCAGTGACTCGAGGTCACCCCAAGGAAACATGTGAAAACTTGCTCACGCTACACACGCTAACGTACACACATTCTTGTTTGTCAGCTGCACGTGTACCGCCATAGATTCACGGAAACACATGCTTCATTAACAGTGCGTCACACACACTCACACACACACGCACACACACCACACACACACACACACACTTCCTCTCACTCTCGGCATGCACGCACTCCGCGCACACACACACCCACACACAAATACACACAAAGAGCTTTTGAATCCTACCTGGTGACACAAAGGCCCAGTGTGACAGAAGAGTTAGGGCCTCACAAGGTAGGATTGTGAAGGGGAGCACCACAAGAACTCATGTTAATGCCAGGATCTTGTCAGAATCCAGGTGTGGTGGCACCTGTGCTGTGGAGTGATGGGTGGGAGGCGGGGATTATTGTTGGATGTACATTACAGGTAAAGGCAGGTCCCCCCCGCCGTCCCCCGTCCCCCGTCCCCCGTGGTTCTCATCATCAACATGCCCCCTAGTGGCAATTTAAATATGCAGCCGCATTATAGCTATTATATCCTTAAACACTTAGCGATGTGCATCAGCCAATTGGTTTGGTTTGACTTGAAGTCATTTTCATTGGCTCTTCACTTGCAGTTCACAAACAAGTCGATCAACTTTGTAATTGTTCATGTGATTAAATGAGGAGTGTCCTCATCATAAATTTACTTTTATCCAAAGCGCTTTACAGCATTGCCTCACATTCACCCATTCATACACCGATGGCGTGTCAACCATGCAAGGTAACAAACCAACACGTCAGGAACAGTTGAGGGTTAGGTGGTGTCTTGCTCAGGGACACCTCGACACTTAGCTAGGCGGAGCCCGGGGGATGCGAACCAGCAACCTTCCTGTTGCCATCTATCTATCTCTCTCTTTCCCTCTCTCTCACACACATCACTGCCTCCTCTTTCTCTTTCTCTCTCGTTCACAATCTCTCTCTCTCTCTGTCCCTGTATTTGTGTCCCCAACTCAAGCCTCTCTCTCTCTCTCTCTCTTACATCATCCCCTCACATGCATGCATGCACGCACACACAGACACACACACACACACACACACACACACACACACTGTGCACATATACACACAAAAATACTCACATCCTTCCACAAACACCCACAAACACACACACACACACACACACACACACACACTTTTAAATGAGTTCTAAGAGCGCTCTCTGAGCCAATCGGTCGCTACGTTGCTACGCTAGCACCGTGCTCCGGGCTCCAAAGCCTAAGATCTGAGTGAACGGGCTCCTCTCACTAATGAGCAAAGAGGATTTCTCTCAATTTCTTTGTTGTTGTCGGCGCTTTTGTTGTTGTTGTTGTTGTTGTGCTGTCTTCCAGATGGAAACCCTTGTTGTAGAATAGACGTGTTGGAGTTCTAATGGTCCTTTCAAACCCTTCATCCAGCCACCATAAGCAGTATTTATTTGTTCAAATAAGCGTTAAATAGCTCCATATTGCGACAGCCATCGCCGATACAGAGGGCGTTTGGTCAGTACCACGGGTCTCCCAGTCCCTCCAACTCTGCAGTGAACGGAAAGAAAAAATATTTTAGGATCCCGTTCCCACTTCATCCAATCAGCTCGCTGCGTGTTCACGGCAGGCAGCAGGATTTCAGTGTTGACTGACAACAGCAGAACACACAAAGCTACTGATTTCAACGGCTTACACAACCAAATCAAACCCACACACCAATACAAAAAAACAAAACGTAAGCCGGTTACCGATTACAGTTCCCCTAATCATGCGTACAGCTGGAAATTGTATTTTCATTGTATTGTATAAAATAGCTTTGAAACCACAAATTGTTGAATAGTCGATTGACCGGGCGACTCGACTTGGAGTCGACTTGGAAAAATTGTCTCCGACTCTTCGTCTCCATTTCTCTCTGCCTACTCTCCCCCCCCCCCACCGCCGCTCTCTGTCCTCCCCCCTCTCGCCACCCCCCCCCCTCCCCCCATCTCCCTCTCTCTCTCTCTCTATATATAGAGATGGAACAACATGTCTTTACCATTGACTGATGTAAAGGATGTGTTACCGTAGTACTTGAAAAGTGTCAACGTGTGCGTTCCGCCAGGCAATCTGTTTGCAGCGGCCCCCCCGCTAGCCCTCGATAGTCGATAGCTGCTTGGGTTGGGTTGTGTTGGGGTGGGGGTGGGGGTTATCAATACACACCCCATGCAGGGTCCATCAGCAGTGTAGGTTTGGTGGGTTGGTTAGTTTGGTTGGTTTGTTGGTTAGTTGGTTGGTTAGATTGAGTAATTAGTGTTTCCGTGGAGGTCACGTGACCTGTGCCGCTACTGGTGGTGGTGATGGTGGTGGTGGTGTTGGTGGTGGTGTCACAGCCCCCCTCCACACACCGCCAGCGCCCACCCACCCATCCGTCCCTCGCTCCCCTGTGTAAAGATTGAGTTTAATTAGGATCCCGATCCCAATATGGCCGCTCGATGGTATTGACTGCATGTTGTTGCTGTGGTTACCTCCTGCCCTGTGTTGTTGGGGGATACATAATACTGCTTCCTGATAACCTCATCAGTTGCCCTACTAGTTGTTATTGTTGTTAATCATATTCATATTATTAATAGAAGTAGTAATTGGTCAATATTTGTATTATTACTGAGTAGTAGCAGCGGAAGCAGTACTTTTTATTCGTATTATTAGCAGCAGTCAGAGGAGTATTGGTATTACTATGAATATTTCAGTGGTGGTATGTATACGTGAACTCAGACTCACGCTCAACTTCTCCAACTCTACACTAGTGTGTGTGTGATCGTCTGGGTGGATCCTGTTTTTTGAGATAAATATTGAGACGAGGTCTGGAGTCAAATCAAATCTCATGAAATCTTCATTCCTTTATTCTGCTTCTCCATCTTTGAGGTGGAGAACGTAGTCGTACACCACCGAGAGCCACTGGTGTGTGGTGGGTTTGTGTGTGTGTTTGTCCAAATGTGGACAAACACACACACAAATGCGTCTGTGTGTGTGGTGTGTGTGGTGTGTGTTGTGTGTGTGTGTGTGTGTGTGTGGTGTCGCAAGGGGTGCAGGGTAATACTGTGCTTATTAAAACAGAGCTGTCAGTCACTCTCCAGAGGTTGGGTCTAGTCCCTGATGAAGTCATTCCATTATTTACTGAGTCGTCCGGCCGACAAACAATCAATTATTTCAATAGGAATAATTCACCTGATGCTTTGAATACTGATGAGCAGCAGGGAGGGGAGAGAGGGAGGGGTAGGGATCAGATGAAGGGGGGAGGGGGGGGGGGGGGGGGGGGGGGGCGAGAGAGTTTGAGGGACTCGGAGGAAAGAGGGAGGGGGGAGAGAGGGAGGGGGAGAGGTGTAGTGATTACGAGCAGAAAAAGAGGAGAAGAGGCAGAGAGATACGAGGAATGGAGAGAAGAGAGACTGAGGGATAGAGAGAGAGAGAGAGAGGAGAGAGAGAAGAGAGAGAGAGAGATGAGAGGAGAAGAGGGGCGCGAGAGAGAGAAAGAAAGAGAGAGAAAGAGAGGAGAGGGAGAAGAATAGAGAGATGAATAGATGAGAGAAAGAGGAAAAGAGAGGGAGAGGAAATTAGGAGGAATATGCGAAAAAATGGCGGGAACGGACCAGGATAGAGAGCTAGAGAGACAAGCGAGAGAGAGAGAGAGGGGGGGGGGAGGGCGAAGAAAAACGCCTGAAGGAACCGCTGATGGCCCTCAACTTTCGCTTCTTCACCTCCGCCCTCCGCATCCCTCCATCCCGCCGAACAAAACGGCACGCCGCTGCACAGGATATGGAAATGACCGGCCAAGGCCACGGCTCCGCGCCGAGCTGTTTCATTATTCATTTTTTTGATATGCGATGAATAATCACATTACAGCTGATGAATGAGCTGAATTATTCAGGAGCTGTGATTGGGCCCTGTGATGGACCACAGGAAGTGGAGGGGGGGGGGGGGGCAGGAAGTGGTTCCTGGCTACTTGAGGGGTCCCACCAGCACCCAACCCCACCCCTGCTCCCTCCTGAGGCGCCGATGCGTTTCTCTCTTGGTCTAATGCTTTATAGGGGGGTTCGGATAGTCCGGGGGTTAGGGTGTTGAGTGGAAAGGTTTCCGGTTTGATCCCCAATGTCTGCCGTAGCCTACCTACGAGGCTCACATGTATCTGCTCCTTAATGCTCCTCTTCGATTTGAAAACATCGGTTTCATAATTAAATTGTATTTCTATTATAGATTTAGTCATTAAGGTGACACTTTTATTTCGAGATGTTAACAATTAACTGTTTAACCGGACAACGTTATTTTTTGATTAATTAACACTGTCAGTTAAACGGTTAAAAAAAATAATGACAAAATAAAACGCCTCGGCTCTGTTGTCTTTTGCTGTCCATTGCTGGCTTTTTTTTCTCCTCTCAACCGATGTTTATTGTTCCTCGAGTGTAATCCCCACACTCACTGGAACATTTCAGAGCTGATATCATTGGTTAGTTGTAATAAAATGGTTCGGGATTTAACCCTAACCCTAACCCTGGCATAATCTGTTACTGGGGGCACAGGCCCACACAGGCTCCATACAGCAGATTGTAAAGGTGTTTGACTATTAAAATACACCACATATGAAACAAATTATCCAAAGCTTAGATTTTCTTAAAAATATTGCATTCAGGGCAGCCCTCCTTTCCAATGAAAACATAAATATTGGAAACTTCACATAATTTTACGGGTCACAGAATTTCGACCGTTTTTTGCAGCACATTTATTCTCATCATTTAACATTTACTGACCGCTAAACCAGCGTCGGTTATGGGTCAGAAAAAGTTTGAATTAGCATCCCTCCTTTTAATTGAATGCCTCGAGGTCAGCATTGGGGATCAAACCCAGAACCGTTCTGCCTTTAGGGAGTCCAACATTGCTAGCTACTCCACCATGCTTCTCCCATCACTCCCTTTGCTTATAGTTCAAGCATTCCCCGGTTCAGTGGCTGGTCTAATGACCACAAACCGGCGTGTTGCGAGAAGATGTGTATGAGTTAGGGCCACTGAAGAGGGCGGGGAGGCTGCTAATGTATTTACAGATAAATCTCTTATGGTTGGGGAGGGGGGGGGGTGAGTGATGTAGATGCAGGCCGTTGGATTGATTCCCGGGTCGAGCCCAGCAAGGCAGAGTTAGGCAAGGATCTGGTGAAAGGCCCCTTATTTTACCATGCAGCCGTTGGGAGGGTGATTCGTCATCGGAAGCCATTTAAAAATCTATCCAGTGGTGACATCACAAGTGGGGGTGTCCACAAATATCTATCACAGATAGATCTCCAACTCCAGCCTGCCGGAAGCCTACAGTCAGGATAGTGTGCTTAGGGTATTTGACTCCAAGCCGAACGGCCTCGAGTTCTCGATCCTGACTACTTGTGGCCATCATTGAGAAAACGTAAAAGACGTAACCTTAATGACCTGTATCTGATCTAGCTATCATGCATCTGGGTGGACGTCATTAAGGTTACGTCTTTTACGTTTTCTCAATGATGGCCACAAGTAGTCAGGATCGAGAACTCGAGGCCGTTCGGCTTGGAGTCAAATACCCTAAGCACACTATCCTCCCGACTGTAGGCTTCCGGCAGGCTGGAGTTGGAGATCTATCTGTGATAGATATTTGTGGACACCCCCACTTGTGATGTCACCACTGGATAGATTTTTAAATGGCTTCCGATGACGAATCACCCTCCCAACGGCTGCATGGTAAAATAAGGGGCCTTTCACCAGATCCTTGCCTAACTCTGCCTTGCTGGGCTCGACCCGGGAATCAATCCAACGGCCTGCATCTACATCACTCACCCCCCCCCTCCCCAACCATAAGAGATTTATCTGTAAATACATTAGCAGCCTCCCCGCCCTCTTCAGTGGCCCTAACTCATACACATCTTCTCGCAACACGCCGGTTTGTGGTCATTAGACCAGCCACTGAACCGGGGAATGCTTGAACTATAAGCAAAGGGAGTGATGGGAGAAGCATGGTGGAGTAGCTAGCAATGTTGGACTCCCTAAAGGCAGAACGGTTCTGGGTTTGATTTTATATTATTATTTTTTTATTTTATTTTTTTTTTATTTTTTTTTTTTTTTATTTTTTTTATTTTTTTTTTTTTTTTTTTTATTTTATTTTATTTTATTTTATCTTATTTTATTTTATTTTATTTTATCTTATTTTATTTTATTTTATTTTATTTTATTTTATTTTATTTTATTTTATTTTATTTTATTTTATCTTATTTTAATTTTTTTATTTTATTTTATTTTATTTTATTTTATTTTATTTTATTTATTTTCCCCAATGTGACCTCGAGGCATTCAATTAAAAGGAGGGATGCTAATTCAAACTTTTTCTGACCCATAACCGACGCTGGTTTAGCGGTCAGTAAATGTTAAATGATGAGAATAAATGTGCTGCAAAAAACGGTCGAAATTCTGTGACCCGTAAAAATGTGAAGTTTCCAATATTTATGTTTTCATTGGAAAGGAGGGCTGCCCTGAATGCAAAAAAATCTAAGCTTTGGATAATTGTTTCATATGTGGTGTATTTTAATAGTCAAACACCTTTAAAACTGGCTGTATGGAGCCTGTGTGGGCCTGTGCCCCCAGTAACAGATTATTGCCAGGGTTACGGTTAGGGTTAAATCCCAAACCATTTTATTACAACTAACCAATGATATCAGCTCTGAATGT
>PIJE02001009.1:73132-83132 GCA_002895965.2 Coryphaenoides rupestris | reverse complement strand
AGCCACCATACGCAGTATTTATTTGTTCAAATAAGCGTTAAATAGCTCCATATTGCGACAGCCATCGCCGATACAGGGAGCGTTTGGTCAGTACCACGGGTCTCCCAGTCCCTCCAACTCTGCAGCGAACGGAAAGAAAAAATATTTTAGGATCCCGTTCCCACTTCATCCAATCAGCTCTCTGCGTGTTCACAGCAGGCAGCAGGATTTCAGTGTTGACTGACAACAGCAGAACACACAAAGCTACTGATTTCAACGGCTTACACAACCAAATCAAACCCACACACCAATGAAAAAAAATAAAAACGTAAGCCGGTTACCGATTACGGTTCCCCTAATCATGCGTACAGCTGGAAATTGTATTTTTATTGTATTGTATAAAATAGCTTTGAAACCACAAATTGTTGAATAGTCGATTGACCGGGCGACTCGACTTGGAGTCGACTTGGAAAAATTGTCTCCGACTCTTCGTCTCCATTTCTCTCTGCCTACTCTCCCCCCCCCCCCCACCGCCGCTCTCTGTCCTCCCCCCTCTCGCCACCCCCCCCCTCCCCCTACACTCCATTGGGAGGACGGGGGTGCTTAAATGAATGACACCACAGCATTGCTTGGCTTCCAGAAGGAAACGCCTATAAATTGACGCAATGATTTTTTTTTTGTGGGGGGACGGGGGATTGACCCGGGCTTCTGTGTGCAATTTGCTGTGTTGTGCTTCCCTTGCTGTTTGTTTGATAACCGTTTGTCTAATGGCAATGACACGGTCCAATCATTTTCTTTCCAACGTGGAGCACATTCTTGGTCTGGAGGAAATAAAATGAAAGTAAAGTTTGGCAGCATTTCAAAACTGTGAAAGATGATCCCAGAAAGGTCCAACGCAAACTGTGTCAACAGCAGGTAACATGTACCGCTCACGCTGGTCAACATGATTCATCCGTCGCTATTGTGTCGTGCAATTTTATTGTTCTGCTAAATTGAAGATGTGCCAGATCCTATACGCTGAAACGCATAATTCACAAATATATTAAAATTGTAATGAGTTGAACGCTGCTACGCTCTCTTTGTGGATGGGGCGTTTTGTCGCGATGTCGGCTCTCCGTCTCCACAGAGATCGGGCACTTTTTGATTTCATAGATGTAGGCCTATTGTACGATATTAATGACGGTATATTATATTTGCCTATGTTATTATAGACAAAGAGTAGATGCTGACATGAACGGACGCACGCGTTGTTGTTATTGAAAGATATATCTGTTAGCGGTGATTTATTCTCAAGTGTTTAGATCACGCAACAGTCACAGGAAATTAGGCGTAATTAACAAAATATATGCTATATGATTCGAAGACCAGTGGACGGATCAGATGGGTCTGGCCTGGCCAATCAGATCCACCCGTCATGTCAAAACGTCGTCGAGGACAAGCCTCCTCTTTTCACAGGAACACAGGAGATATGAGGAGGTGTCAGGAGGAGATGGTGTTAACAATGATCCGGTTTGTCTCCTCTCTTTGCTCCACACACACACACACACACCTAATAAATACAGATGAAATGTTACAAACTCAAATATGTATTGACAGACTGCTGCTGCAACATACACTGCACATATTGCACACACACACACACACACACACACACACACACACACACACACACACACACACACACACAAAATGACTTCATACAACAGAAACACAACACACACACACACACACAAACAGAATCCCAAAATACACATGGGCACAAACACACACACACACACACACACACACACACCACACACACACACACACACACACACACACACACACACAGACACACACCTACTTGCAGGGTAGAGACTGGTCTTTGATGTAGTGTGTTGTGCTGTGTTGCGGCATGTCACGACTTCACTGCCTGACTGGAAAATAGAACGAATCAGGGATTATACACGCCTGGGATGTGTGTGTGTGTGTGTGTGTGTGTGTGGGGTGGGGGGTGGTAGTATGTGTAGTGTGTACTACGTACTACCACACATTGTCATGTGGTGCGCGGGGAGAGGGAGGGAAGGAGGGGAGGCAACCCCGATTTCAAGGATGGAGGAGGAGGAGGAGGAGGGGGGGGGGGGGGAGAAGGGGAGGAGGAGAGGGGAGGAGGGAGGAAGAGGGGGTGGAGGGGGGAGGAGGAGAAGGAGGATGAGGGGGAGGGAGAGGTGGGGGAGGCAAGCAGAGCCAGTTCAACAAAGTGGATATTGAATCAAACTCACTAAAAGGCTCACAGGTCGTGGGACTCCAGGAAGAGGAGACAGAAACACAAAAGCACTTAACACAACGACGAGACCACCATCACATGACAAAACACTGTGAACCGACATGGAATAAAGTGTAGCACGAGAGAGAGAGAGAGAGAGAGAGAGAGAGAGAGAGAGAGAGAGAGAGAGAGAGAGAGAGGCTAATGAGGGAATGAGGATGCAGATGGGGGAATGAAAAGGAAGCACAGTTGAGAGGGATGAGGACGGAGTCATTGCAGAGGGAGGGCAGATTAAGTCTGAGGGACATCTGGTGGACTGGAGGGAATAGTATCAGCAGACAGGAACACAAAAAACGCACAAACATTGTGGTGTGACTGCGGCGGATTGTTTTCCAAGGCAGCAATGCCGTCACCGAAATACACGGAACAGTCGACGTCCGTCAATTACTACCCCCTGTTGGTCATTCGAGCGGATTTGCTTTTTTTTTAAATACCGGATGGATATTCATATTATGATATTCAGTTCAGTATTTTAGCTGTTTGAGACACAGCCCTAGAGGTGTGAGCATGTGTTGTGAGTGTGTGTGTGTGTTGTGTGTGTGTTCTTGGAGTAGATGGGGGGGGGTGGGGTGTGGGTGGCACAGTACTTTTTGATCCCCTGATTGCTTCCGCTCATCAAAGAAGGGGCGGGGGGTTGTGGTGGTGGTGGTGGTGGTGTGGATGTGTCAGGGGCTAATTATTGATGAGTTGGTTGATGAAGATGATGAGGAGGAGGAGGGGGCTGATGGAGGTAAGGTTCACCCCAGGCGGACGACACGCCAGCTTGCGGTGGCGGTCGCCACATCCGAGCACAGTGAAAGGGTTGTTAGGTCTCACAGCAGAGTTGTTGCGTCTCACCGCAGACAGAAGCTGCTTCCTGATCACCACACCGTTTCCATGCCGCTGCCCTGCGAGGCAACAGGAGCGCAACTCGTTGAACGCAAATCCTTCTGAACGGAGCAACAATAGGCGGGCCTAAACGTTGTCCTCCGCGTTCCCACACACCTTCTTAAACCCAAAATTCAAGGAGAATTCCAGGCCCAATTCCCTCAATTCAAGGACCCAACACAGCATAGTTTGAGACATGGATCAAGGTTAATTACTGCTGCAACATTTTTATAATGAGAACTAGCAGGCTTTACAGAAGTTCAAAGACAATAATTAAAAAGGCTTGAATGAGTGAACATTTCTCAATTGTGCTGTAGCTTATTTATAAAGGTTAATTTAAAATATCAGAAATAACATAATTTCTATACTCGCCATAAAACCGATACATTCAAGCACTTTCTTATCTATTGTGGATATTTTCAAAAACCTTCAGGGCCTTGACTTTTTCTTCTTTCCCTGTTTTCTACTCAAATTATGAACACTGAAAAATCTTTTTAATTAGAATTTTTATTTAAAGGATAAGTCTATATAAATGAGGCCAAACAACAGTAGGAACAGTATGAAGTTCAACAAAACCAGCAACCAAAGCATTCATCTCATCTCCTGAAAAAATAAAATACATTTGATGTCTTTTTCCAATTTCTTACAAAGAAGAATTCCCCTCAAATATAACCAACCGCTGTATCCAAATAGAACCTAATGGATTGATATTTTACAGGTCATATATCATACACCGTCTCACGAGTTGGGAAAGCGGATGACGTCGCTTCAAAGGGTGAACATGTACCTGTCGACGTGCAGAACACTGGGGCTGACTAAATCCAATGCACAATCAGTCATTAATAAAGATTATTATCATTGGGTTATGTCACGTATGTCGCTTTTTGGTTGCAACTTCAAATTTACATCAAGTAGGATCCTGCATCCGCCACACAGTATGAACATCAAACTTGCCCTGCTATGATATTGATCGCTGGAGTGAATAAGAAAGCTGTCCCAGATTACATTCATTAATAAAGTGTAATAATCTTAATATAGAGATAAGATAGAGATAGAGTTTTGATGCCAGTTGTAGTGAGCTTAGTGTTGATGCAACTGTTTTGTGACCGACTGTTGCAAGCTTTGTTTTGATGCTAAAGGGTGAGTTTAGGTTAAAGATGCTCACTGTGGTGGGCTTAGGTTTGGTAAACTGTGAATAGCAGCCAAGAGTTTATGTGAAACAACACTTTTTTTTTTTGCCACAACACAACAACACCAGCAGCAAACACACTGTTCATGTTCCGTTCATACTCACGGACTCAAACAAAACAAAACCAACGACGATTCAATCACACAGTAACGGAATGACCGGTGAATTAAAAACGATTAGCAGCGGACAACAAACCGATTAAGAAGTTAGCCTACTATAGCTAGCCCAGGTCTCAGGGAAGTGGAGTGTCAATGTGTCCCCCGGGACGCTCCATAACTAACGTGAATGTGAATAGACGTGAACACAAATCATCTTGTTGGCCGTTGGACCGTCAGACCATTTGGCCGTTGTTCAACCAACCTGATGTCTTCCAAGTGATGCTAATGTAAGAAACTATTCGTGGATTGTTTTATTTAAGCTTGGTGGAATATACAGTATAGTTCCCGTGGAGGATAGGTTATAATCCAGTCCACGTGTGAGAAGCAAAACAAGGGAGACTGATGGTTTTTGGTATGACCTCTTTTTGCGAGGGTGAAGTTTAATTAAAAGTGTTTTGGACCCTCATCTGTGGACTCTACTTTAGTCCATAACGTACACCTTACACAACGTTACATTATTTAGTGTGTAGAGGCTGTTAATTAAACCCAAGTGTTCGGCATTAATCACGATTGTTATACATAAACCGACTGTTTAAAGTGAATGAGGATGAAGTGTTTTTTAATTTGCGGACGATATTCAGGCTGCCGTCCGTGTTTAGCATAGAGGAACACGACGCGGGAGGACATTATTCGGCGTTCATTTTAGCCTCGCATGTCGTAGCGTTGCTAATTTAAGTTTAGTGTGCGTGTGTGTGTGTGAAGGACAGGCAGGGTAGCTTTAAGATTCACTGAATTTACCACATTTGACTATTTACTTTGAGTCAAATGTATAATTTATCACTACAGCCACAAGATTCATTCTTTAAATGTATTTTGTTTTGAAGCGAGTTGTTTCAGCTGATGCCCGAAGATATATTGACAGATGGATCTTTCTTGACGACTGGGTTTGGGGGATATATTACTCCATTTTTGTTAAATAAAACCAAGTAAAAGGATTCTTCACAGATCGTTATTGGAAAGTACCCAACCTTCAAATATAAACAAATGTAAACCTTTGTGTACCAAATTAAAAACCTCCGTCTTTGGAGATAGAAGACGGAGGCGCCTCTGCGGTCTGATTGCTCAGCAGCCCGTGGTTTAAGTGGTTGTTTTTCCGAATTGCCGCATTTTTTGTGTTTATTTTTCCTTCCGCTTGCATACGATCAGACGGGCCCCCGCTGATGGGCTCCTAGACTGACAAGTAACTGGAGACGTCGGCTACAGACGCGCGGAAGGGAAAGGAAAACCTGCCTTGAGGGGGACATGGTTTCCACAAGTACGGTAGTATTATAAGCAGCCTCCCTACGGGGGGCGCTAACCGCCTCACACACACACACACACACACACACACACGGCAACACACACACACACCACACACACACACACACACACACACACACACACATTCCAACTAAAAGTGTACACACACACACACACACGCTCTCTAACTAAATGTACACACACATGCACACCAAGCACACACACACACACACACACACACACACACACTCAAACAAACATACAAAACTACCCTAGCCTTGTAAAACCACATATATTCATGCACACAGATCCGTGTGCAAATGAAACCAACATATTGGTCACTTTGATGCATACATGAAAACAACAGACACACGGGCTTGTATATGTGTGCCCGCATACACACACACGCACACACACACAGCACACACGCACACACACACACACACACGCACATGCACACACGCACACACACACACACACACACGCACACACACACACACACACACACCACAAACACACACACACACACATGCACACACACAACACACACGCGCACCACACACACACACACGCACACACACACACACAAACACACACACACACACACGCACACACACACACACACATGCACACACACACACACACACACAACAAACACACACACTGAATCGTCTTCTGCATTTTGATCTCTATCCCTCTCTGTCTCTCACTCTCAAAAACCTACAATCACATATATGCATTCAGGGCTAGGCAATAAGAAAAAATATTATCACCAATAATTATGGTAATTTACACCAATATTGATACATATCACAATACGCTGGTCTGACTGAGGGTCATTTATATTTGAGTATATGGAAATGTTAAGTATGGTATCAGACTAAAACTAGTTTTCCTTTCTCAGTGACATTTCAACCATAACTTTTGATCATTTTAAGGGCATATCTGTTGGGGGGTGAGGGGGGAAGACCCAGACGCACAGCAATGGAGGAGACGTTAGTTCAAGCACAAGCCCAGAGGGGCGGTGTAATAAAGAAAACACAAGCATATCTTTGGTTGCCACAAAGATATGCCACCAAGAAAAGTCATGGTGCTCACAGGAGCTGTAGAGGGATGCGGGTGGAGCAGGGTGAGGGCTCTGCAGGGTGAGGGCTCTGCAGGGTGAGGGCTCTGCAGGGTGAGGGCTCTGCAGGGTGAGGGCTCTGCAGGGTGAGGGCTCTGCAGGGTGAGGGCTCTGCAGGTCGGCACGGCTCAGCTGCGGAGGTCCGGGATGCTGGGGTGACGAGGAGAAGAAGGAGGGGAAGGGATAGTGATCCCTGGGACGGCAGCTGCACAAAAAACCAGCACAATAACTGTGTGAAGTTAAATTGGCTTCAGAAAAAAAACACTGCCGAGGGTTTGGCACAATAACTGCGTGAAGTTAAATTGGCTAGAAGGAGGGGAAGGGATAGTGATCCCTGGGAAGGCAACCGCAGAGGGGGTCCAGGATGCTGGAGAGACGAGGAGGGGACGGGGTGCGAGCAAAGGAAAAGCCAGGGTTGGCAAAAAAGATCGGCTAACGACGAGACGTTACTCCTCCTGGGTTATGGGAAGAACTGGCGACTAGTGGAGTGTCGACCAGATTCTTGTAGTGGTGGAAGGTGATTGAATACAAGGGACAGGTGGCGGTGATTAATAAATGACGATCAGGTGCACAGAGTCCGTGCTTCAGGCAGGCGTCCATCAGCCACGCCGTTGCTTCCGAGCGAGCGCAAAAGGGACGGTGTAGCGGGAGGGGGGTTAGGTGCGGATGTGGAGGCTGAGGACGTGACGAACCGGAACACTTATCCCACCACATCCATAATTAATATCTAACGACATATATTATCACGATAAGTCAAACTTAACATCTTCTTGACGATACAATACCATTCAAAGATGACAAAGGAACAATATGGATTATTGCGCAGCCCTAATATGTATGCACAATCACACGAGCACAACATGCTGGTGTCTTCACTGGCGGGACTGAGTGTGTGACTTCAGGCCAAGGGGTTAATGAACTACCATGTTTCAAACACAGCAGCTGACCTCTGCTCTTATCTGCCGCCCTCTGTTGCTCTCCCCTCCACCCCTACCCTCTCCTCACCTCCTCTTAGCTCTCCCCCCTCTCCTCTCCTCTCCTCTCCTCCTCCCCCCCACATCATCTCCTCCTCGCCTATCCTCACCTCACCTCCTCTTAGCTCCCCCCCGTCTCCTCTCCTCTCCTCCTCCTCACCAGTCTCTGCTCGGCCTCCTCTTCCTCTCCTCCCCGACCGACTCAGCTCCCCTTATCTCTACTCTGCTCCCATCTCCTCCTCTTCTCTCCTCTCCTCGCCGCTCTGGTCCTCTCTCAACGTCTCTCTGCTCCCGACTCCTCTCTCCCTCTCTTCCACTCGCTTATCTCCTCCCCTCCGCTCCTCTCCTGTGTCCTTCTCCTCATCTCTCCTCCCCTCCTCGCTCATCTTTCCCCCTCAAATCCTCTCTTATCTCCTCTCTGCTCTCCTTCCCACTACTCCTAACCTACTCTAATCTACTCTCACCTCCTCTTCACTGTCTCTCCTCTTCTCCGTTCCTCCAGCTCTCCTCCTTCCTCATTTCTCCTCCCCTCCTACGCTCTCCTCTCCTCTTCCTCACTCGATCACTAGCTCCTCGAGTGAGCAGTGTGATGTGTGTATAAATACAGTTAGGGTGCTGTAGGCCAGAAGTGCACAGTATGGCGTCCTCTAATGAGAAGGTCTTGATTTGGCTGTTTGGACAGAGGAGAGTAATTACTCACCACAGAGACAATGTGCGATGACTCCTATATACAGTATATTATTATATTATATTATTATATTATATTATTAATTATATTATTATATTTCCCGACAACGCTGACTCTGGTTTGGACACTAACTATGTTGAGTCGGACTTGTACTCACTACAAGTAGATTACTTAAAAAACTTTAACATTGGGCTAGGTGGCTACAACATGGACAATTTTGGATGACCTCTCTCTCTCTCTCTCTCTCTCTCTCTCTCTCTCTCTCTCTCTCGCTCTGGGAGTGCTACATTCACAGTGATGTCACCGACAAAATGGAATATAATAACATCATGATGCAATCATTTCATGAATCAAAGTTGGAAGAGGCAGGGAAGGAGCATGAGGAGAGGGGATGGGGCAGGGGGGGGCGGGGTGATGGTAATGAGGCCAGGAGATCAATGACATGTTTGATCTGGGACCAGCTCGGGGGATGAGCTCACGAAAGGACAATGAGAGCCAGGGAGTATCCAACAACACCAGGCTACTAGGAGCCATGTTGGAGAGGTCAATACACAAACCACCCCCATCTCTCTCTCCCCCCCTCGCACTCCCTCTCTCCCTCCGCCCACTCTCTCCCTCTCTCTCTCTCCCTTTCCCTCCTCTCTCTAGGAGCTTTTTATCTTTTTTGTTTCATCTCACAAACACACACATATGTGAACACATACTACAACATACATCAGACAAGCACACACACACACACACACACACAACACACACACAAAGACCACATGAAGACACACACACACACAGATACACACACACACCCACGTGATATGAATCACTCGTGCACGGTCACACCAATACTTAATGACACCCACTGAGATAAACACCAATCTCTCCTCTCTGTCTCACTCAGTCACACACACACACGCACACACACACACACACACACACACACACACCACACTTCTCACAAAGGCAAGCACAAAATACACACATCTACACTCACACAAGCATCCCCATCGATGCACAGATAGCTACAGTCACACACGCACACACACACAACACACACACCGCACACACACACACACATAACATACATACTGTACACACTGAAACCCATATCTGCACACACACTTTGCACTCACGCACACACACAGTCACCCACACCCACACACAAAAGCACAAACGCATACATGCGCCGCAAACGCATCTTCTGTGCGCACACCTTCGCACACACATCAACACTCGGGCACACACCCGGAACGCACACCGACAAGCATCTACACAGACACACACACACACACACACTTTATCTCTCACACACACACACACACACACACACTTCCTGTATCTCGCTCACCGAGGAGTCAGCGTCCTGCCTTACGGACGGGCCCAGATGGGCGCTGTCATGCCTGTCACCCGCGCCTCATCTCCCAGAATACACATGTGACAGATGGAACATGTGTGGCCCGTCTCCACCGCTGCCGCAGAGACTA
>PIJE02001009.1:50805-63792 GCA_002895965.2 Coryphaenoides rupestris | reverse complement strand
ACACCTGGCTCATACCACAGGAACACACACACATACACACACACACACATACACATACACACACACACTCACACATCACTCACTCACACACACACACACACACACACATCTCACTCACACACACACACACACACACACACACACACACACACACACACACACACACACACACACACACACACTTCTCACAAAGGCAAGCACAAATACACACATCTACACTCACACAAGCATCCCCATCGATGCACAGATAGCTACAGTCACACACGCACACACACACACACACACACGCACACACACATACATACTGTACACACTGAAACCCATATCTGCACACACACTTTTGCACTCACGCACACACACAGTCACCCACAACACAAAAGCACAAACGCATACATGCGCCGCAAACGCATCTTCTGTGCGCACACCTTTCGCACACACATCAACACTCGGGCACATACCCGGAACGCACACCGACAAGCATCTACACACACACACACACACACACACTTTATCTCTCACACACACACACACACACACACACACACTTCCTGTATCTCGCTCACCGAGGAGTCAGCGTCCTGCCTTACGGACGGGCCCAGATGGCGCTGTCATGCCTGTCACCGCGCCTCATCTCCCAGAATACACATGTGACAGATGGAACATGTGTGGCCCGTCTCCACCGCTGCCGCAGAGACTAATTATCACCAGTCGCCCCGGCGCGGCACCCACCACCGGCCCCCGTCTCCCCCCCCCCCCCCCCCCCCTCACCTTACACGCGTTCCACGGCCACGCGACAAATCAACGCGTCACCCCCACGCCCCGCCCCCCCCCCACCCCCGTAACTATGGGAAATGGCGAGGGGAGGGAGTGGTTCCAGTGTGATGATTCAGATCGCTAGCTCCTATCTTCTGTTTTCGTGTCAAGGTCAGATTTGCACGCCGGCCGGCCGCCTGTTGGCTCTGACGGCCGACGGGTCCGTGGCTAATTGGCGGTGACGTTTTTTCGTTTTGGTGCCCAAGGTCGACATCGCCGCCGGACAACTTTTGAGCGTTCGCGTTCCTGGAAAGAGAGTCACCGTGGAGGTCAGATGAGCAGAGACTCTTACGTATACAAAAGCCACTTCAGTCATGAGCAGAAGAGGTTGAGTTATATTGGAGCGATTCAAACCTTTTCTTTGACTCCTAAACCTTTCTGCTTGGGTTTCAAAAAACCCAAAACCCCTACACTAACCCCAACCCCTACACTACCCCTTACACTAACCCTAACCCCTACCCACTAAACCCCAAACCCCTACACTAACCCTAACCCCCTACACTAACCCCAAACCCCTACACTAACCCCAAACCCCTACACTAACCCCAAAACCCTACACTATCCTGCCACCATATATGTGATGTCTCATTGCCATTTCTCTTGTTTTTCCTCTAAAGGCAAATGACCCTGCTGCTTTTGGCAGCAAAGTGTGTGTGAGTGTGTGTGTGTGTGTGTGTGAGTGTGAGTGTGAGAGTGTGTGTGCGGTGTGTGTGTGCGTGTGTGAGTGTGTGTGTGTATGTGTGTGTGTGTGTGTGTGTGTGTGTGTGTGTGTGTGTGTGTGTGTGTGTGTGTGTGTGTGTGCGTGTGTGTGTGTGTGTGTGTGTGTGTGTGTGCGTGTGTGTGTGAGTGTGTGCGTGTATCTGCATTTCCCTCCCATCACCATCTCCCCATTAGGACTTCCTTAATTGAGGTTTGGAATGGCGCGACCGCATCCATCAGCACGAGCACCGCGGAAAGCCGGGCGGCGCTGACGGAGGTAATGGCTGTAATGGATTCAAGGAGGGTTCTCCCGGGCGGATGTTTGGGAAGTGTTTTTTGAGCTAATTACCCCGTTCGCGATACTTCCGCCTCAATCGTTATGTTTGAACTTTTATCGATATCCCCCGAGTCACATTAGCAGATTTCTCAGTGAGAATGACAACATTCGCTAGACTTCTGTGTCTTTCTCTCAGCAACAGCGCAACTTGCAATTATTTGGGTTATTTGGAAGATTTAGGACGGTTAGCCGTATGTTAAACGGACTCTAATAGCTTCCTAAAACATTAGTGGCAAACATAATGAGATGTTTCTGTTTTTTTATTTTATGCCATCTAAATATTCATTGGCATAGTCCTTCAACAGCTCTTAGCGTCACAATGACCCATTTACTTTTTAATTTTTAAAGCCAAGATTTATTATAATGTATCTTGTGTAGCTAGGTAAGTAACATGATATTAACATCACATAATCACGCATGAGTAAACACAACGCCAAACACTGTTGAGATGAGAAATCTATGTAATTACCATTATCCCATTACATTTAATTACTTTGGATACGTTTTCCAACGCGCAGCTTTTCATGCCCCCCCCCCCCCACACACACACACAAAAAATAGTATATATATAGATAAAATGCTTGTCATAATGACAGACATTTTGTATAAGAAGTGAACCGTTAGAGACAAAAAGAGCCATCATTGTATACGAAGACACGCACACACACACACACACACACACACACACACACACACACACACACACACACACACACACACACACACACACACACACACACCCCAAACCCATTAACCTCCCCGCACATTAATTAGTCCCTCATCCTCAATTCATAATGTTGAGTCAAGAAATTGACACTAATTTAGATCTAATTAGGCTTTTCCTCTGCTCCGTTATGCTAAGCAGCCCACGTCAAACTGATCTGTTCTTCAGCAGAGCTCCACCCACCGCCTCCCCCACCCACCCACCCGCCTCCCCCACCCACCCACCCGCTCCCCCACCCACCCACCCCATCGGCCCCACCCACCCACCCACCCCACCGGCCTCCCCCACCCACCCACCCACCCACCCACCCCACCGGCCTCCCCCACCCACCCACCCACCCCATCGGCCCCAAAACCTTCTCTCCAAACCACGGTGTGCAAGACAGGGGGGGCCCAGGGAACCTTGACTAGGACTCCAGGGCACCGGATGCTAGGTTCTTGTTACAATTCTAATTAAAACACAAATTTCAACTCAACAATTGTGATGATTGAAGAGTTGGCGAATAAACGCATGTCCTGTCCTGGCTTTTTCGGAAATAATTAGGTGGCGGTACCTCTTACCATGTTTCCAGACAAATTTAAAAAAGGCAAATCCATTTTTCGGTTCTTTCTTTGATTATGACTAAGTTTGATTAATCTAATGCCGGATCACTTCATGTTAATAACACTATCATGTAAAAATAAGAATAATACCATATCTGTACCCAAGGACCCAAACACACTGGAAAAAACAGAATGTGCCCAAACCATTTGTCATGACTTTAGATCCGGATCTTTCATATGGAAAACAATCTAATTGAAAGTGTTGCTTCCACTAGAGCACTGATTTTCAACCACTGTGCCGTGAGAGCTCATCAGGTGTGCCGTGGGAAATTATCCCAATTCCACTTAATTGGTCCAAAAAATAAGCCCTTACTTTATTTTTTGGACACCTTCTGTCTGCGTGTTGTGTGTGTGTGTGTGTGTGTGTGTGTGTGTGTGTGTGTGTGTGTGTGTGTGTGTGTGTGTGTGTGTGTGTGTGTGTGTGTGTGTGTGTGTGTGTGTGTGTGTGATGACGTCATCGACGACTCGTCGACTTTCTTTCGACTTCATTGATAGAAAGGTCGACTTGAAAAAATTAGCAGTCATGCAGCCCAGTAGGTAGAGCAAAAGACCTTGTTGTTCATTGAAGACAATAGAATGAGTGATGTGTGTGAGAGGTGTCTCTATTAGGCTCAACGTGTCATTTTGGAACATTTTTGGTTGGTGGTGTGCCGCAGGATTTTTAAAATGTAAACCATTAACAAAAAAGGTTGAGAAACACTGACCTAGAGAGCCCATTAGCATGCTGATAACGATGTGGACTTTTTACATTGTGTGGTCAAAGACTAGTGGCTGCTTGTCAGATGCACCACCAAAAACCATTAGTAAAATTGGCAAGTCCATTCTGGTCGCGGCTATTAGCCTAGCCTTAATTAGCTGGGGGCTTAATTCCATGCCTCACATTGTTGCTGAGCGTAATATGCTAACAGACACCATGAACAATATCCGCCTCAACACTGAAATTTAAATAAAGGTCTGACACTTAACATGGATATTGTAATCCTATTCTGGTTAACGCTAGTTTTGCGCCATTAAATAGTCGTAGTCAAAACTACAGAAAGTGAACATTTGTCCCATTGAGGAAACGTTGAAATTCCACAAAGATTCCCAATCTATGATTTAATCCTACTCCCCAAACCCTAAAGTCGGACACAAATTGTCTTGGATCTCTAATCTCTCTGAACCAGGGTCCTCAATGCAGGTCCACCCATCAAAATGCTAATTCAGAAACTGGAGAGAGAGAGACAAACTCTTGAGCCCTTCACACGGTGGGGGATAATGTCTCAACAACCAAAGATTAACTGGCTTTGATTTGACCTTTACACAAAACATTGGTGACCAAGCGGACCGCTGCTGAACGTGGATATGAAAGGAGGCGGATGAGAAGCAGAGGCCAACATTAGAAATGCAGAAGGACAGAGGGAAGCGAGACTTGGAATGGAAAAAGATGTCAAGTGTGACACACGGACACGTACATGAAGACGGTGAGCCGAACATCCAAAGGTCTTTGACATCGTTGTGCGGTCCTTCCGCCATCCCAGCTCCGTCCACGCCAGTCATCTCCTGCGTGTTAGAATCCTGCCAAACCTGTTGCCGGTCGGTAACCTGTTGCCACGAAGTGTGTGGCACTTCATTTTGCGGACGGCGACTGTCTTTGAATTCGTATCACGCCTTCCTTTGAAGAGAACATAAGGGCCCACCAACGCTGGCACGGTCCTCCAGCTAATTCAATATGGCGCTTTTGTTTTAGAAAACAGACGCACGCTGTCTTTCTCATCAGATGTGTTGGAATCGCAGCGCTCCAATTGAAATCAAATCAATTTATCGCCGCGGCCAACTTTGATTTTTTTTGCATTTGTGTTGGCCATCTGATCTGAGTGGTTTCCATAGCTTGGTTTTGTCCAGAAGTCTGGTAAAACTGCATTTTCTTTTGTTCCTCTTCAGTTTTTGCTTGTTTTATCGGCGTTTTCCATTTTAGAACAGGACCGGGGGGTAGGGGGGTGTGCGCGGAGGAGGGCTTTTGGGTTGAGGCCGCAGTCAAATTGGCAGTGAAACCCACCACGCTATTTGGCGCAAACAGTCAGAAGAGAGAAAGAGGGAGGATGGATGGCGCGAGCCGTTTTATTACCACATGGTGCCTTTGGAGAGCAAGGATAAAGAGGAGGCCAAGAGAGGAGAGAGGACAGAGAGAGAGAGGGAGAGCCAGGGCAGCTCTTAGCTCAGTGCATTAGTCCATTAAGATGCTTTTATCCAACATTCAACAGTCAGATCCAAGGCCACACGAGCGAGCACGAGCGGGGGGAAGAACATACAGTGCCTTCCAAAAGTACTCAACTCCCGTGAAACTTATCCGACCGGTTTGAATCACAAACGACACGCGGACACTCCTGCTCTCGGTGGTATCTTATGAGAAAGGCTGACCGGTTAAATAGGATCCTCATTTGCATTGAATTATTGAGTTATTTTAGATAAATAACTTTTAAACCCCCTGTGTTCTCTGCCAGCTCCAGGCGTGCAGATATCGACTAAGCCGATGACACGAGAAGGCATGCCGTTGGCCCTCCATCTTGGCAACATTAAGAATTAACTCCAGTTTTTTAGAGAACATTAAGGGATATTGCAGCGCACGTGAGCGAAAGGAGTACAAAATAATATCGACCCGTGTGTGGTTATGCAAGTGAGGGTCTTTCAGATCAATAACCGCTTGCTTGAGTGGAGGGTGGAGGCTGACCCCAGACACTGACCTAGAGACTCTGCTGGACACCGCACGATGCAAGAGACAAGGCCGTCCCCATACGCACTCCCTCCCTCTCTCTCGTGCTCTCTCTCTCTCCCACGCTCTCTCGCTGTGTGTGTGTGTGTGTGTGTGTGACGGCAGAGAGAGAGAGAGAGATGTCATATTTTTGGCGGCAAAAAATGTCTGCAATAGTTTTACAAGTCATCAAGTCATTGTTTGTATCCAGTCCGTGCGCGTTACACCCACACCGGAGGTCGGCTGGTCGACTATCGCCCAATTATTGCCTGTTGTAGAGCTAGCAGGATACACGTCTAAATAACCGTTTCAGTGTTTGAACTTTTGGAAATTGGGGACATTTTGAAACGTGAGACGTATAGAGAGGAGTTATGATGTCTGACGGTTTCTCTTGCGAGCCCCAAGCCTCCGAGGCACAAGTGTACAACGGCGGTCACACGGGACTCTTCTTGCTACGTGATCGTGTCTTTAGTTCACCGCGGCGCATCACTCATTCAGAACGTGAGGATCTGTCGCTGGCTGATAATAGACGCTTTACTTCCGCTTTTGATGTCGGGACATTCCTGGCAGAGGCGGTCATGATTGTAAAATCCGTGGAGCGCCGTGGAGAACCAACCTATTTTGAAGAGTCTCTCTCAACGACAACGCAACGCACTTTGCAACGGCTTTTGACTGTTTCATAATATATCCAGCCCCACAACTTTCCCCATCAACATCATACATAATGCACGTGTAAGATGTCGGGAAAAAAAATTACTACAAAGTGATTTCTGATGACAATATTTTGTGTCTCTCACCGTGACGTATGATGCGCTTGACGAGTACTCTTTTACCCAAGTACCCCGTCTGCCACCACAGAGTCCACAGATCTCTCCTGGCCAGACGTCAGCACTACGGGGAGGGGCGGGGGGGAGGGGTGTGGTTGGGGGTGGTGGGGGGGGGGCGTGTGGACAGCGGGAGCGCTACACGTGACAGCGATTCTCTCAGATTGACAGGTCGCCGCCCGGTTCCCCCGGCACTCGACGTATAATCAGATGTATTTTCTTATTTAGAGGGGTGGTGGTGGGGGGGGGGGGGGGAGAAGCGCTGACATCTGGCCAGGAAGGGATCTGTGGACAGACCATAATATCCTGCCTCACTGCCGGCTGTAAACAGGGAAAGAAAGACCACCCCACCCAACCACCAACACCAACCACCACCACCACCATCACCACCACCCGCCCCCCCCCCACCCCCCTTTAAGCCTTTGTCTTAAAAACCAGCTCTGGGTCAGCTGTCACATTCAATTGAGGGTTTTACCTGCGCTCCCCGCCGTCTCCCCGCGACGCCGCTCGCCAGACACACACCTCTGCCGGGATATTAGGCTGTCTGTCTTCATCTACGTCTGTCCGTCCCTCCGTCTGCCCCGCCCGGGTTTGTCGTCCGTCCGTCTACCTCGTCCTCCCGCCTCCGTTCTGTCTTGTCTGTCTGTCTGTCTGTCTGTCTGTGATGGTCTGTCTGTCTGTCTGTCTGTCTGCCCTGTGATGGTCTGTCTGTCTGTTCTGACTGCCTGTGACGGTTTGTCTGTCTGCCAGTCCGCCTGCCATCTTGTCCCTCCCTCCCCGCCCTCCACCCGTCGTCTTGTCTCCTCTGCCTGTGTAGCTCCATGTCGACACCTGTACAAGCAAGCAGTGTTGTCTGAGTTTTTCCCGCCTGTCTCAATGACATCTCTCTCTCTCTCTCTACGTCGTTGTTCTTCCTCTCTCCTGCCCTCCTCTCCCTTCTTATGTCTCTCTCTCTCTCTCTCTCTCTCTCTCTCTCCTCTCTCTCTCTCGTCTCTCTTCTTCCTCCTCTCTCTCTCTCTCTTTTTTCTTTCCCCCCCCCCCTCTCTCCTCTCTGTGTTTGTATGTTTTTAATTCCTGGGTCTTCTGGCCTGCGACCATGGTGGGAGGTGCGGGCGAGGGGTGGGTGGGTGGCGTGTGACAGTGAGAGCGGGGTACCTGTGACACGAGATCCACTCAGTGAGCAGGGGCCACCGACCGGCCCCCCCGCCCCCGCCCGCCCCCCACGGCTCGCACCATGTGTAATGCAGATGTGATGTTCTATTTAGAGTGTGGGGGGGGGAGCGGAAGTGCTGACGTCTGGGCCAGGAAGGAGGATCTGGGTAGACTGTAGGTGCACGGGTGAGGAAGACAGCAATAGTTGTCAATCATAAATCAGGCTTTGGTAGGTAGATTTTTTTTTCCGACATCTTAGAGCGGGTGCATTGATGTATGATGGTTGATGGTGAGAAGTTTGGAGGGCTGGATATATTATGAAACAGTCAAAAGCCGTTGCAAAGTGCATTGCGTTGTGCGTTGAGAGAGACTCTTCAAATAGGTTGGTTCTCCACGCGGAAGTGAAGCGTCTATTATCAGCCAGCGACAGATCCTCACGTTCGTGAATGAGGTGGATTGCCGCGGTGAACTAAAGACACGATCGCGTAGCAAGAGTCCCGTGTGACCGGCGTTGTACACCTCTGTGCCTCGGAGCTTGGAGGCTCGCAAGTGAAACCGTCAGACATCATAACTCCTCTCTATACGTCTGTCACGTTTTCAAAATGTCCCCAATTTCCAAAAGTTCAAACACTGAAACGGTTATTTAGACGTGTATCCTGCTAGCTCTACAACAGGCCAATAATTGGGCGATAGTCGACCAGCCGAGCTCCGGTGTGGGTGTAACGGCGGCGCGGACTGGATACAAATAGATGACTTGATGACTTGTAAAACTAATGCAGACATTTTTTGCCGCCAAAAATGATGACATTCTCTCTCTCTCTCTCTGCCGTCACACACACACACCACACACACACACACACGGCGAGAGAGCGGGGGAGAGAGAGAGAGAGAGAGCACGACGAGAGAGGAGAGCGAGTGCGTATGGGGACGGCCTTGTGCTCTTGCATCGTGCGGTGTGTCCAGCAGAGTCTCTAGGTCAGTGTCTGGGGTTCAGCCTCCACCCTCCACTCAAAGCAAGCGCGTTATTGATCTGAAAGACCCTCACTTGCATAACCACCACACGGGGTCGATATTATTTTGTACTCCTTTCGCTCACCGTGGGCTGCAGATATCCTTAATGTGTCTCTAAAAAACTGGAGTTAATTCTTAATGTTGCCAAGATGGAGGGCCAACGGCATGCGCCTCTCGTGGTTTCATCGCTTAGTCGATATTCTGCACGCCTGGAGCTGGGCAGAGACACAGGGGGTTTTAAAAGTGTATTTATCTAAAATAACTCAATAATTCAATGGCAAATGAGGATGCTATTTCAACGGTCAGCCTTTCCAATAAGATACCAACGAAGCAAGCNGTCCATTTGTAGTCCGCCGCTCAGCGAGGTTGGGAGCGACGGGGGAAGGAAACATCGTGAGACGGATTTAGTTCTATGAGAGGAAGACGCGCGACATCAATGATGGCCACTGTCTCCGCTGTGTCTGGTTTGAAGTGATTTTGTAGGATTTAGCGAGTTAAAAAACCCAAGAAAGCGTTCAGGCTTTGTCTTGCTGTCAGCCCACGGACTGGAAGGGATTTCTTTCTCTCTCTCTCTCTCTCTCTCTTCCTCTCTCTCTCTGTCTCTCTCTCTCAGGAAGCAGTCGTCAGACAACAGGACCCGTCTGGTTGTGATGAGGTTGAGCGCGGTGGAGAGGCAAAGCGTTAGTTGGCGGCAGGGCAGCTGTTAGTCAGGTGTTAGAGAGAGAGTGAACACGGGTGCTCTACCCATTCCTCTCGTCTCCACGGCGTGAGTGTGACATCCGGATGTAATAAACGGCTGATTTAATACTTTCTTTATTTTTTTTCCGAGGGGTGGCGGGTGAGAGGTTGTGACGACAACCTGAGGGCTCAACTTTCAACCAATAAAATCCCTTCATGATTTCCTCCTCACCAGCGTATCAAACCTGCAACCAGCATAGAGCACATCGGCAATGTTTTCAATTAAGCACGATCCAATCAAAAGGATCGAATCCCCATTCCTTGTATGTTTTGCTCCACATTATTTACCCTTTGTACTTGAAAATGAAAGACGGCATGTTAGTTCCGGAAGTAAGACGCGTCCTAAAAGCCATTCCACGTTGCCCTTCAGTCATCGGAGCGTTGTTGACTTTTTATTTGTTTGGCCCGGGAATCGGCTCTGCGCACAAACAACCAAACAATCTTCCGGGAGAGGGTTGTCATGCATTCTTTTCCCAGGGTGCACCTCACTTAGCCGCCATGAATAGTTGATGTGCCTAAGAACAACAATTGTTACTTAAGTCCTCATTGAATATTTAGCAGACAAGCGGCGTTGCTCTGCCAAAGGCACATTGTACAGCAAGTCCCGTGCAATGAAAGACCGCAGGGGGCGGAAGGAAGAGCCAAATGTTATTTCAGACCAAAAAAGCAACATATATAGAGATCTCTATCAACCTCTGCATATATACAGATATCCGGTTTATATTGATGTTGTGAAAATACCGTGTTCAATTCAATTAATTAATTAATTCTAAAAAAATAAGCATTAAAACAATTAACACTTATTAATCATGCTCTACGATGCTCTATCCCCGACTTAAGTTTAACAACCGTCCTCTTTGCATCTACAGTGGTAAGTAATAAGTATAGTAATAATTAGGGCTGGGACTTTAACACGTTCATTTCGATTAATTAATTAAGAAAAAATAACGCGTTAAAACATTTACGCATTTTAATCGCACTTTATTTTTGCACTCCAAACACCACGGAACGTTTCTCAGTGGAGAATTGTAGGCTCAAATATGGGCGGACCGGAAGAGATCGCGTTTGACCGTTTTTTTATTTTTTTGTTACCATTTCAGATGGTAGAGATGGCACTTTATGTTAAACTGTTGGTCTGTGTAGCTAAAATAAACAGGATTTAGCTGCTTAAACGTATGTATATGTCTATTCATTGATTCACTCGTATACCAAAATCCATTTGAATTGAAAAATGTTGCTTCTCGTGTCAAATATTGATATGCGATTAAAATGCGATTAATTTCGATTAATTAATTACAAAGCCTCTAATGAATTAGATTCATTCTTTTAATCGAGTCCCACCACTAATATGAATATAATACATATATATTGAAACATATGATGGGAGGTAGGAGGAATCAAAGGGAAACTGTGTGTCTGTGTGTGTGTGTGTGTGTCTGTGTGTGTGTGTGTGTGTGTGTGTGTGTGTGTTTCTGTGTGTGTGTGTGTGTGTGTTTCTGGTGTGTGTGTGTGTGTGTGTGTCTGTCATATGCTCCCTCCTCCCTTCCTCCTCCTCCTCTTCCTCCTCCCCTTCCTCCTCCTCCTCCTCCTCTTCCCCCTCCTCCTCCTCGTCCTCCTCCCCTCCTCCCTCTTTCCTCCTCTTCTCTCTCTCCCTCCCCCCTCCTCCTCCCCCTCCTCCTCCTCCACCCCCCCAGAAGTGTGGTCTGGATCAACAAGCATATTAATGTTATGCTAATATTAGCAGTCGTCGGAAGTCTGCTCCGAGGCACTGGCTTCCTCATTCCCTCCGTGACTCATCTGTTTTGATTACTCTTACTTCATCTCTCTTCTCTCTCTCTTTCTATTCCTCGTTTTGTGCTCTCTCTCTCCCTCTCTCTCTCTCTCTCTCTCTCTCTCTCTCTCTCTCTTCCTCTCTCTCTCTCTCCTCTGCTGCTGCTGCTAGTGCTGCTGCTGCTAGTGCTGCTGCTGCTAGTGCTGCTGCTGCTGCTGCTGCTAGTGCTGCTAGTGCTGCTGCTGCTGCTGCTAGTGCTGCTGCTGCTGCTGCTAGTGCTGCTGCTGCTAGTGCTGCTGCTGCTGCTGCTGCTAGTGCTGCTGCTGCTAGTGCTAGTGCTGCTGCTGCTAGTGCTGCTGCTGCTAGTGCTGCTGCTGCTGCTGCTAGTGCTGCTGCTGCTAGTGCTGCTGCTGCTGCTGCTGCTGCTGCTAGTGCTGCTGCTGCTAGTGCTGCTAGTGCTGCTGCTGCTAGTGCTGCTGCTGCTAGTGCTGCTAGTGCTGCTAGTGCTGCTGCTGCTGCTGCTAGTGCTGCTGCTGCTAGTGCTGCTGCTGCTGCTGCTGCTAGTGCTGCTGCTGCTAGTGCTGCTGCTGCTAGTGCTGCTGCTGCTGCTAGTGCCGCTGCTGCTTAGGCCTGTGGTTTGAGTTATGGCGCGGTTATCTCCTGGCTATATAGTCCACTGTGCTCTTCAATTAAAACTTGTGAGTTGTTCCTGTGTGGGCGCGAGAGCTGGAACATGCGTGTGCATGTGCGGCGGGTCTATTTTGTTGGTCGCGTGGGCGTGTGCGCTTCGGTACGCGTGCTTGGGGTTTGCGTGCACGTGTTTGTGTCTTTCTGTGACTCGTGTGGGTGTATGCTTCCATGTGTGTGTGTGTGTGTGTGTGTGTGTGTCATGTGTGTGTGTGTGTGTGTGTGTGTGTCTGTGTGTGTGCGTGCGTGCGTACATGCGTGTGTTCACCTGAAGAAGAAATGGGCATGAGAGGGATGGACAGGTTTGATTTATTTTCTTCCCCTCCCTCTCTCTCTCTCTGCACACTATCACACGCACACACACAAACACACACGCACACACACAAACACACACACACAGAAACACACACGCACACACAAACACACACACCCACACACACACATGCACACACACAGACACACACAGACACACACACACACACGCTACCCTATAGACATTTACGATACTCCTGTGAGCACAACACATGTTTACGGCCGACATCATTGCGCGCCATTGGCGGCGGCGGCGGCGGCGGCTGCACACGGTCTCCAGCTAACAGACGCTCTGCGCTACATTAGGTCACATGGGTGTCCATTAGCGGGACACGTTGTGCTTCAGCGCCGTGAGAGGCAGAGGCGCATTATCCAGAAGCCGACTCAAATGATACACACACACACACACACACACACACGGCAGAGTTAGCCCACTAGCTAACACACTAGCGCTGCTGCTGCTGCCGCTGCTAGTGGGAGTAGAGCAGGTCAGAGAGGGGTGGCCGCTGGATGTATGGCTATAGAGGGATACACAGGCGGATGCATAAATGGATGAAATAATGCAGAGTGGTACAGTGGAAGAGAG
>PIJE02001009.1:22069-50780 GCA_002895965.2 Coryphaenoides rupestris | reverse complement strand
AGAGAGAGAGAGAGAGAGAAGAGAGAGAGAGAGAGAGAGAGGAGAGAGAGAGACGGGAGAGAGAGAGAGGAGCACAAAACAGGAATAGAAGAGAGAGCAGAGAAGAGAGTGAAGTAAGAGTATCCAAAACAGATGAGTCACGGAGGGAATGAGGAAGCAGTTGCTCGGAGCAAGACTTCGACGACTGCTAATATAGGCATAACATTAATATGCTTGTTGCATCAGACACACTTCTGGGGAGGGTGTGAGGCGGAGGGGGGGTGGGGCGGGGTGGAGGGGGGATGCTAAGTACAGAGTAAACAGGCAGCTGCATCAAGCACTCTGGCGTCTTCAGAGAGGGGAGGAGGAGGAGGAGGAGGAGGGGGAAGAGGAGGAGGAGGAGGAGGAAGGGGAGGAGGAGGAGGAGGAGGAGGACCACGGCAACCGGGGCGGCCATGTATGCCAGATCACCACACACACACACAACCACACAGAAACACACACACACACACACCACACACACACACAGACACACACACACACACACACACACACACAGGACACACACACACACACACAGACACACAGTTTCCCTTTGATTCCTCCTACCTCCCATCACTATGTTTCAATATATATGTATTAGTATTCATATTAGTGGTGGGACTCGATTAAAGAATGAATCTAATTCATTAGAGGGCTTTGTAATTAATTAATCGAAATTAATCGCATTTTAATCGCATATCAATATTTGACCACGACGAAGCAACATTTTTCAATTCAAATGGATTTTGGTATACGAGTTAATCAATGAATAGACATATACATACGTTTAAGCAGCTAAATCCTGTTTAGTTTAGCATACACACCGACCAACAGTACACCAATAAAGTGCCATCTCTACCCAATCTGACCGGTGCTAACAAAAAAATAAAAAAACGCGTTCAAACGCGATTCTACTCCGGCTCCGCCCATATTTGAAGCCTACAATTCTCACTTGAGTAAAACGTTCCATGGCTGTTCTGGCAGCGCTGCAAAAATAAAGTGCGCATTAAAACATGCAAATGTTTTAACGCGTTCATTGTGCTAGATTCAATTAATCAAATGAACTCGTGCTTTAAAGCTCCCAGCTGGCCTAATAATTACCGCTTACTTATACTACCACTGTAATGCAAAGAGGACGGTGTTAAACTATAAGTGGGATAGAAGCATCGTAGAGCATGATTAATAAGTGTAATTGTTTTAATGCTTATTTTTTAGAATGTAATTATTAATTTGAATTGAACATGGGTAATTTTCACAACATCACTATTATCGGCATATCTTGCTATATATGCAGGAGGTTGATAGAGATCTCTACATATTGCTTCTTTTTGGTCTTGAAAATAACATTTGCGCTCTTCGCTTCTCGCCCCTGCGGTCTTTCATTTGCACGGGACTTGCCCTGTACAATGTGCCCTTTGGCAGAGCAACGCCGCTTCGTTCTGCTAAATATTCAATGAGACTTAAGTAATCAATTGTTGTTCTTAGGCACATCAACACTATTCATGGCGGCGTAAGTGAGTGCACCCGGAAAGAATGCATACAACCTCTCCCGCGCAAGATTGTGGTTGTTTGTGCGCAGAGCGCGATTCCGCGGGCCAAACCAACTAAAAGAACACGCCGGATGACCCTGAAGCGGCCAACGTGGAATGGGCTTTTAGGACGCGTCTTACTTCCGGAACTAACATGCGTCTTTCATTTTCAAGCTACACAAGGTAAATAACGCTCCGGAGCAAAAACATACGAAGATATCGGGGATTCGATCCTTCTGATTGGACTCGTGACCTAATGTGACACGACATTCAATAGTCATTTCGCTCTATGCCTTGGGCTTGGCAGGTCCTATCATACTCGCTGCGGTCCAGCGAGGAAAATGCTATATAGGAAGGGATATTATGCGTAGAGTGAAACGTATAAGCCTCAGGTTGTCGTCACCAACCTTCTCACCGCCACCCCTCTGAAACAACAACCAAATACAAGTATTAAAATCCGCCGCTTTATTACATACCGGATGTCCACACTCACGCCCGTGGAGACGCATATGGAATGGTAGAGCTACCCTTGCAGTTTCACTCCTCTCTCAGTCTTCTAACACTCTGCCACCTACAGCCTGCCTGCCGCCAACTAACGCCTTCTGCCTCCAACCGCAGCTCAACCTCCCATCACAAACCAATTTCTCTCTCTTTTTCTCATAGAACTAAATCCGTCTCACGATGTTTCCTTCCCCCGTCGCTCCCAACCTCGCTGAGCGGCGGACTACAAATGGACTTGACATGCTGGACCGTACACGTGTTGCTCCGTAGACGGCTTTGTGCTGTTTTATACCATGTTGATATGTTAATGCTGTGTGTGTGTGTGTGTGTGTGTGTGCGTGTGTGTGTGTATATCTTTGTATACACGTGTAGGTGTGCGCGCGTGTGCGTGTGTGCGTGCGTGCCGGGCTTGTATGCGTTTGTGCAAAAGTGTGTGTGCATCATGGCCGTGTGTGTAGCATGTGTGTGTGTGTAGCACGTGTGTGTGTGATGTATGTGAAGTGTGCGTGCGTGTGTGCGTGCGTGCAAGATTCATCCACAACCAGCAACTCTGTGTGTGTGTGTGGAGAGTTGTTTGGTTTTGGTTCCCCGACCAAGTCTCTTCTTATCTGGACAAACAAACATGTCTCTTTCCACCACCAGGCCAACACATCTAACCCCCCCCCCGACCCCCCAGGCGCCCTGCACCACTACGTAGAGGGGGTACACAAAACCACACTGCTTCAATGTGCTCCTTTTGTTTCGTATTGTGAACGTCTCCAAGTCTCCACGAGGACCCCATGCGATGAACCCTTCCAGATGTGGCGCGCTCTCTCGCCCCCCCGATTGGACGACCCCCCGTGCACTCCCGTGTGTCTATCGGGATCCATGGCAACGTGTCGGGCTTATAGGAAAACACACGGAACACGGGTTCACACGTTCACACACACACACACACACACACACACACACACACACAAGTGTGCACAGATGCTTTATGAGAACCCAGGTTGGGGTGAGGTGGTCAGTGGTGGAGATCCAGGTATTATTTGAGATAAGACGTGGGGCGAGAGAGAGAGAGAGAGAGAGAGAGCGAGAGAGAGAGAGAGGCTGGCCGGGTTGAGCTGCCGCGGCTTTTAGATTAAAGTCTGGATTCCACTTTCCGCGATGAAGATGTTCTTTCTTCCAAATATTGATCCAAGAGTCTGAGATCACAGGTAACACACACACACATCCATGGACACACACACACACACAGACACACACACACTACCTCCTCACCTACATAAACCCCAACCTGCGCGCACGGACGCGCACGCGGACACACACACACAGTTCTAGCCCGGGATTCTCCATTTTGAAAAAAAGGAGCCGGCCAGCTAGTTTGACTCGTCTCTCCTCGCAGAATAAGAATAGTGGCTTCATCCGCACCCGCACCCCCACCTCACCCACCCACACCCCCACCTCCACCCGTCATTCCTGCGGAAGATGAATTTGACCTAGCGACCTTCACTGACAGCAGTAATTCTATCAGGGTCCAATCAGCTCCAGCAATTAGCTGTTCTTTGAGAGTCTGGGAGAGAGTGTGCAGATCCTAACCAGGGTCAATTAGGTAGGTAGTCTGCAGCCGGAGATGGACTGACTCTATATCATCAACCCCGCCGTTTCCCCCTCACCTGTCACCCGTAATCACATAATATAAATTATGTGATGAGGGAATCCCTCCCTCTCTGTTTTTGCTCTCCATCTTTCAAATGTGCTCTCTCTCCATCTCTTTGTCTTTCCTCAAGCGCCTCTCTGCTTTGTTTGGGATTCCCAGCACAATACATGTTAAATATCACACCTTTTCTTGTGTGTGTGTGTGTGCATGTGTGTCAACAAATGTATCCTATGTTCTTCATTTTGTACTTTTGTATCTATCCATTAGTCTGTGTTTGATTTCTCTCTTTCACCCCGATCCTCCGCTCCCTGAAATGTCAGTGGGAACACGATCAACACCATCCTGTTCACGCTGGATGGTGAGAAATTGATATTTCTCTCGCTCACGTAGTGTCGGCGGTAACGGCGGTAATCTGCGTACCCTCCTCCCTTGCTGCGGAGCGCCAGACAAACAAGTCCAATGAGACGCGGCGACGCGACAAACGCATCGACGTCACAAACACAAGATACTACGTCGCCTTCGTCACCTGAGCGTTTCTAGGCCACATATTCAGAAGCCGTAAGGCACATAGAGTGGGCCTAGGTCTTATGACATCACAATAAACGTGTGATGTTAGCGGTAAGTATGTTGCTTCATTTCTACTCAACTTCTTTACTGTTCCATGTGATGCATTCAAAACCCTCGACCCATTTAGTTGGCTGGGTTTTGGTGACATCACAAACACAAGCAAAACTACTATGAGGTGCAAATGTTATCAGGGTGTAAAAGAGTCCTTCTACTGTTGCAACGCGACCACAGAACATCTACACCTGAACTTAGCGTGGCGTTGGGTGTCACAACCAACACAAATAGACATACAACCGTGCTAATTATCTGACAGGTATAAACGTGCTGAGGCTGAGCGGTAGAGTTTTCTTTCTATGGATCGGACTTTGTCAAAGGGCGAGGACTCAGGTTGTCATGTTTTCATCACAAGCCGAACAAAACATGACAAACCAAAGTACCCGTTCTTCATTGTAATTGATATAGTGAGTTCTGCCCAAGGAGCTCTGGCCAAATCGTTTTTTTTGGAAGGACCGCTTCATTTCCCATCTTATTTAAATGTAAATGTTCATTCATTGGCCTTAATTCTCCGATGATGATTATTGCTGTTTATTCATTTCCCCTACGATGCACATAATGCACTCTGGGAATGCATAAAGTGCATTATATCACAGAGTAAAGCGGGCGGCGGCAGACTCTCAGGCTCATTCACATACAGATCCTAATATCCCATCACTTTACCTAAGCACTATGGCTAATCTGCTGCCTCCATTTATTCATTGGACAATTAAACAATCTCTTAAAGTAAATGTGAATTGCAGAACTTGCTGATGAATGCAACAAAAAAACCAAACCTTAGCACATGGAGCATATTCATAGAGGCATTAATTAGTTAGATTATGCGATACTCATTAACAGATTTAGCTCTGTGTTTTGCCATATGTCACCGCAGCTACACAAACGACTCGCACCGCAGCACAAAACACACAAAGAGGAATAAAACCCATCATCGTTACTTCTCCGAGCTTCATTTAGAAGTAAGGCCACTGGGAGGTGTGTGACAAATAAATAATTAAAGCTGTTTTGTAAAGTTGTGTTCAATGCTAGATTTTCATTTCCTTTTTTGTTACAATGATGCATACATTTTTTTTTAATTCCGGTTAGGTCTGTGGGAATGGCTGAGGCCTCAATGGTTGAGGCCTGTCCCCATCAAACTTTATTTATATCGCGCCTTTCGTGAAAGATAGCGATACAAGCTGCTGAATAATGCAAGGATGTTGCAGCATATGTGTCCCTGTTGTGCAGGATATACTCAAGTTTCCCACGCACACCAATTATATGGTAGATCCTAGTAAATATAGTCTATTATATACCATATACTACTGTATACAGCATTAGTAGAGCTGACAAAGATAATCAGAGGTGTAAGAAAAATGATGGAGGGCATGCTGTGTTTGTTAACTCCAGACGGTGTAAACCCAGACATACTGTGTAACTGTAAAGGAACGTGTTTGTACCGCAGACATGAAGTGGTTCACGGGGAGTTTGAGCCGTATTACGTGTTTTGAGAATTCTCACGATGCCATCGCAGCTGTGGTTTATGGCGATGCAAGCAAAATGGCGGTGCAAGCGTGCGTCCACCGTTTGCGGGGGTTATAGACAAAGCACACACTGTTTGGGCCGCCCAAGCCTCAAGAGTACAGCAGATCAGCCTGGCTCTCCATTCACCCTTTCACACCCGGATGTGCCGGCGGTGCACAACACCACCGGCACACCCTGAGGAACCGTGCTGTAACCTTTCCCGTTCACCCGCTACACCGACGACTTCTGCTTCAACTGGAGTCCGCGCCACGTACAGACGTTCTCAGATGANCTCATAGAACTAAATCCGTCTCACGATGGTTTCCTTCCCCCGTCGCTCCCAACCTCGCTGAGCGGCGGACTACAAATGGACACGGCATGCTGGGACCGTACACGTGTTTGCTCCGTAGACGGCTTTGGTGCTTGTTTTATACCATGTTTGATATGTTAATGCTGTGTGTGTGTGTGGGTGTTGTTGTGCGTTGGTGTTGGTGTATATCCTTGTTATATATGGTGTTTGTGGTGTGTGTTGTGTGGTGTTATATCTTTTATACCACGTGTAGGTCGTGCGCGGCGTGTGCCGTGTGTGCGTGCGTGCAGGGCTTGTATGCCGTTTGTGCAAAAAGTCGCTCGTGTGTGCATCATGGCCGCGGTGTGTAGCACGTGTGTAGCGTGCGGTGTGTGTAGCAAACGTGTGTGGTGTGTGCTTATGTGAAGTGTGGCGTGCGTGCGTGCGTGCCGTGCCAAGATTCATCCACAACCAGCCAACTTCTGTGTGTGTGTGTGGAGAGTTGTTTGGTTCACTGTTTCCCCGACCAAGTCTCTGCTTATTCCTGGACAACCAAACATGTCTCTTCTCCACCACCAGGCCAACACAATCTAACCCCCCCCCCCCCGACCCCCCCCGGCGCCCTGGCGACGCAACTACGGTAGAGGGGGCTACACAAAACCACACTGCTTCAATGTGCTCCTTTTGTTTCGTATTGTGAACGTCAGTCGCACCAATGGACGACGTGGCCTCGAATCCCTCCGCGCCTCGCCGAAGGAGGAGGAAAAATAACTATCTGATAAACCCGCAGAGCGCTCACAATGTGGACTGTAAGTCTCCAAGTCTCCACGAGGACCCCATGCGATGAACCCTTCCAGATGCGGCGCGCTCTCTCGGCCCCCCGATGGACGACCCCCCGTGCACTCCCGTGTGTCTATCGGGATCCATGGGCAACGTGTCGGGCTTATAGGAAAACACCACGGAACACGGGTTCACACGTTCCACACACACCACACACACACACACACACACACACACACACGAGTGTGCACAGATGCTTTATGAGAACCCAGGTTGGGGGTGAGGTGGTCAGTGGTTGGAGATCCAGGTATTATTTGAGATAAGACGTGGGGCGGGAGAGAGAGAGAGAGAGGAAGAGAGAGAGAGAGAGAGAGAGGCTGGCCGGGTTTGAGCTGCCGCGGCTTTTAGATTAAAGTCTGGATTCCACTTTCCGCGATGAAGATGTTCTTTCTTCCAAATATTGATCCAAGAGTCTGAGATCACAGGTAACACACCCACACCACACACATCCATGGACAACACACACACACACAGACACACACACACTACCTCCTCAACCTACATAAACCCCAACCTGCGCGCACGGACGCACACGCGACACACACACACACACACACAGTTGTAGCCCGGGATTCTCCATTTTGACAAAGGAGCCGGCCAGCTAGTTTGACTGTCTCTCCCTCGCAGAATAAGAATAGTGGCTTCATCCGCACCCGCACCCCCACCTCACCCACCCACACCCCCACCTCCACCCGTCATTCCTGCGGAAGATGAATTTGACCTAGCGACCTTCACTGACAGCAGTAATTCTATCAGGGTCCAATCAGCTCCAGCAATTAGCTGTTCTTTGAGAGTCTGGGAGAGAGTGTGCAGATCCCTAACCAGGGTCAATTAGGTAGGTAGTCTGCAGCCGAGATGGACTGACTCTATATCATCAACCCCGCCGTTTCCCCCTCACCTGTCCACCCGTAATCACATAATATAAATTATGTGATGAGGGAATCCCTCCCTCTCTGTTTTTGCTCTCCATCTTTCAAATGTGCTCTCTCTCCATCTCTTTGTCTTTCCTCAAGCGCCTCTCTGCTTTGTTTGGATTCCCAGCACAATACATGTTAAATACCACACCTTTTCTTGTGTGTGTGTGTGTGCATGTGTGTCAAAAAATTTATCCTATGTTCTTCATTTTGTACTTTTGTATCTATCCATTAGTCTGTGTTTTGATTTCTCTCTTCACCCCGAGCCTCCGCTCCCTGAAATGTCAGTGGGAACACGATCAAACACCATCCTGTTCACGCTGGATGGTGAGAAATTGATATTTCTCCCGCTCACGTGGTGTCGGCGGTAACGGCGGTAATCTGCGTACCCTCCTCCCTTGCTGCGGAGCGCCAGACAAACAAGTCCAATGAGACGCGGCAACGCGACAAACGCATCGACGTCACAAACACAAAACACTACGTCGCCTTCGTCACCTAAGCGTTTCTAGGCCACATATTCAGAAGCCGTGAGGCACATAGAGTGGGCCTAGGTCTTGATGACATCACAATAAACGTGTGATGTTAGCGGTAAGTATGTTGCTTCATTTCTACTCAACTTCTTTACTGTTCCATGTGATGCATTCAAAACCCTCGACCCATTTAGTTGGCTGGGTTTTTGGTGACATCACAAACACAAGCAAAACTACTATGAGGTGCAAATGTTATCAGGGTGTAAACACAAGACGCATTGCAGAGTCCTTCTACTGTTGCAACGCGACCACAGAACATCTACACCTGAGCTTAGCGTGGCCGTTGGGTGTCACAACCAACACAAATAGACATACAACCGTGCTAATTATCTGACAGGTATGAACGTGCTGAGGCTGAGCGGTAGAGTTTTCTTTCTATGGATCGGCCTTTGTCAAGGGTGAGGACTCAGATTGTCATGTTTTCATCACAACCCGAACAAAACATGACAAACCAAAGTACCCGTTCTTCATTGTAATTGATATAGTGAGTTCTGCCCAAGGAGCTCTGGCCAAATCGTTTTTTTTGGAAGGACCGCTTCATTTCCCATCTTATTTAAATGTAAATGTTCATTCATTGGCCTTAATTCTCCGATGATGATTATTGCTGTTTATTCATTTCCCCTACGATGCACATAATGCACTCTGGGAATGCATAAAGTGCATTATATCACGGAGTAAAGCGGGCGGCGGCAGGCTCTCAGGCTCATTCACATACAGATCCTAATATCCCATCACTTTACCTAAGCACTATGGCTAATCTGCTGCCTTCATTTATTCACTGGACAATTAAACAATCTCTTAAAGTAAATGTGAATTGCAAGAACTTGCTGATGAATGCAACAAAAAAACAAACCTTAGCACATGGAGCATATTCATAGAGGCATTAATTAGTTAGATTATGCGATACTCATTAAACAGATTTAGCTCTGTGTTTTGCCATATGTCACGCAGCTACACAAACGACTCGCACCGCAGCACAAAACACACAAAGAGGAATAAAAACCCATCATCGTTACTTCTCCGAGCTTCATTTAGAAGTAAGGCCACTGGGAGGTGTGTGAAAAATAAATAATTAAAGCTGTTTTGTAAAGTTGTGTTCAATGCTAGATTTTCATTTCCTTTTTTGTTACAGTGATGCATCCATTTTTTTTTTAATTCCGGTTAGGTCTGTGGGAATGGCTGAGGCCTCAATGGTTGAGGCCTGTCCCCATCAAAACTTTATTTATATAGCGCCTTTCGTGAAAGATAGCGATACAAGCTGCTGAATAATGCAAGGATGTTGCAGCATATGTGCCCAACTGGCAGGATATTCTCAGTTTCCCACGCACACCAATTATATGGTAGATCCTAGTAAATATAGTCTATTATATACCATATACTACTGTATACACCATTAGTAGAGCTGACAAAAGATAATCAGAGGTGTAAGAAAAATGATGGAGGGGCATGCTGTCTTTGTTAACTCCAGACGGTGTAAACCCAGACATACTTGTGCAACTGTAAAGGAACGTGTTTGTACCGCAGACATGAAGTGGTTCGCGGGGAGTTTGAGACGTATTACGTGTTTTGAGAATTCTCACAATGCCATCACAGCTATGGCTTATGGCGATGCAAGCAAAATGGCGGTGCAAGCGTGCGTCCACCGTTTGCGGGGGTTATAAGACAAAGCACACACAGTTTGGGCCGCCCCAAGCCTCAAGAGTACAGCAGTCAGCCTGGCTCTCCATTCACCCTGTCACACCCGGATGTGCCGGCGGTGCACCAAAACACCCCACCGGCACACCCTGAGGAACTGTGCTGTAACCTTTCCCGTTCACCCGCTACCACGACGACTTCTGCTTCAACTGGATGTCCGCGCCATGTACAGACGTTCTCAGATGACCGTGGCAAAAATCGAGCGTTTTTGAGACCATTCTGATCTCACAAGTGCACATTCAGATTCCCTCTTCAGGCTTCAAGCTATCCGTTTGTGTTCGGAATCACCAGCGGTGCGGGCCAATCAGCGTCCTACTGGCAGCTACGGGGGGCGTGGTTTAGGTGTGACGACATCGAGAGGCGACTGTATTTTCGCAAATCAACAATGCCGATAGACAGACGATTCATCCAATCGCCTGCCAAAGATTTTTGAAGTGCCAGCCCTTTTCCAAACAGTTTCCAATGATGTTCCCTTACTTTGGAGCCTTTGCCACTGAGACCTGCATGGAATCTGAGGCTATTGAGCACTGATTCATATATTCATTCATTCATGCATTCATTCATATTCATACTTTATATCGTTGATAGACAGAGATTGAGAGACAGACTATTTACGGATAGACTGTGTGTACATATTTATATTTATTTACAGCCTGTACATATATTCACTCAATCAGAGATCCAGTGCAGATATCTAGGGCCAGATGCACAGTGTTTTACTTGCTTCCATTCTGTACTCTTACACTTTGCTGTTGCTGCTCTGACACCTGAATGTCTCCCCAGGGATTAATAAAGGTTTCTTATCTTTTCTTGTCTTAACTTAGCCCAGGACATATCATACATCCCGGTACAGCTGAGTGACAGACAGATGGAGAGACTAAAAATTGGCCCCACCCACCTTCCATCAACCAACCGTTCCGTTCCGAACTCTGAACCAAACGAGGCGACTTCACTTGTCAGATTGTGACATCATCCCAATAGGCTGTCTGCATCTGTCTCTGTGTGTATGTATGTGTGTCTGTCTGTGTGTGTGTGTGTGTCTGTCTCCCATCTGGCACTGAGGTGTAGGGAGGGGATGGGTGGGGGGGTGGGGGGGTGGGGGGGGAGTGTCCTCAGAGACGCTGCTCTTTCCCAACGCCAGCCGGCACCACAACAATTAATATGAGGATGGCTGGGTTCCTTCACACACACACACGCACACACACACACACACACATCTATACACAACACGCCACACACACACACACACACACACGACACCACACACCACACCACACACACACACACATTCACACACACACACACACAACACACACACACACACACACACACACACACACACTACACACACACACTCCAATAGAGACACACACACAGCCTATACACACACACACACACACACACATCCATTAGAGACACACCACACAGCTATACACTACTACACACACACACACACACACACACATCCATACACACACACACACACACACACACACACTGTCCCTTAACAAACAAAAAACGGTGAACGCATCTGTTGTAGTGTCGGGAGAAGTTGAGGGTTGTGTGTGGGTGTGGGGGGGGGGGGGGGGGGTTGATGCCAGGTCACACTCTAACTCCATCAGTGTATGACGCAACGCTCATTTACGTCCTGATCATCTGCGGGACTGGGAGCAGTGGAGGGGGGGTGGGGGTGGTGGTGGAGGTGGGTGGGGTGGGGGTGGGGGTAGGGCGGGTGGTGGGGGGTGGGGGGGGGGCGGTGGTGGCTCCTGCTGTGACTCCGCAGTGGGGAAAAGTTTAGTTTCAAAGCGGACGGAGCAGCAGGGGACGAGGGTTCTGTCACATGACCGGCCGTGCGTGTGTGTGCGTGTGTGTGTGTGTGTGGTGTGTGTGTATGTGTTTGTGTGTGTGTGTGTGTGTGTGTGTGTGTGTGTGTGTGTGTGTAATGTTTATCTGCAGCCCTTCACAAATAACTTGTGTGCAATGTGAGGTAAATAGTTAAGGAAGAGGTATTGCACACAAGGGGGTGTTTGTGAGTGTGTGTGTGTGTGTGTGTGTGTGTCGTGTGTGTGTGTTAAAGGGGGTGTGAACGGGAAGAGGGTGTGTGTGTGTGTGTGTGCGTGTGAGAGGGAGACGAAGGGTGTGAGAAATAGGAAGTCGGAATGGAAAGTATGTGTGGTATGTTGTGTGTGTGTGTGTGTGTGTGTGTGTGTCGTGGTGCGTGCGTGCGTGTGGTACCACAGCGCGTACCTAATGTGTTGTGCAACGGGGCTGAACGGCGTGCGTTCTTCTGTGTGTTGTTGTTGTGTGTTGTGCGTATGTGTGTGGGACTGCTTATCTATCCGTCGTGCAAGCTGTGTGCGATTGGTGTGCAGAAGCTGTACATTTCACAAACTCCACAGATGGAAAAAAAAAAAGAGAAAAGTTGGCACAGGTCGTAACAAAAAATTCGTCTCTCTAATTGCAAAACAAAACACAAACAAACACAAACAACTAAGGGAGCTCAGCGCCTTAGGGCAGAGGAAGCAGGTGCCCACAGGGAAACCACCAAACTGTCTCCGCCGATTCAACATGAACTACACCATGTGGGGGCCGTATTGTGGGGACTGGGAGGAAAACTGAATCAGTGTCGGTTTTGAAAATATACTATAGTGTAACTCCAACCAACCCCTCCACTCACCATCCCAGTGAGGTTGGGGGGTTTCTTTGACGACTGGGCGTCATGTTTTTGCTGTTTTTTCCTGCAGCCCTGGCTAGCTGGCGTCAGCAAATCGCCTGAATGTCAAAACCGTTGTCGTCCGGGCAGAAAAAAAGTGCTCGCGTTTGCTTCTTATCTCGATCTCTTGTTGTGCTCGTGAAGCGCGTGTATATCGGGGCGTTCATCACTTTGACACTTCAAACAACGTCCACGCATTACAGCCTATTTAATAAGGCATTTATATATATACACATGTCAAAAAAGCTTTTGCTCCTTATTTATGATTTTTTGCAGGCAGACGACTGCATCGTTAATTATACTGTATCATCCATGTTTAGCATCGGGAAGATCCGAAACACACACACCCACACACACACCACCCACACACATAAACCCCCCCACAATTACAGTACTAAACCAATTACTAAAGAGTCATAAAAAGTCAAAGCAGCCCGATGGAATTTGTCTGCAGGACAGAAATAACATCAAAGTCTCGAAAACATTTTGCGGCCCTCACTTTACACCCTGACTACCATGACCACTTGCGCAAACTAGGGCAGCAAAGGTTGCCTCACACCAAATGTGTATTATTTTAATTGCCCCGACTGCAATTTCCTGACAGATGCCTTCACCGCTAATTACTTAGTGACAGGCATTATCAAGTTCTGTCTTTTTTTTGCGGAGGGCCTATCTTTCATTGGCGCCACAGAATTTTAGTGTTGTTGAGCTAACTAGCACACTGAGGCGGCCAATTAAAAATCTAAGCATCATTCATGCATTAGCCCCATCCCCTATGGGTTACATGAAAGATCTCCCCGCTTTTTTTTTTTCCCATCCAACGTTGCTGGAATGAGGGGAAATCTTTTTCCAAGGCTTGCAGATTCAATCAACCTGGGACATGAAAAAGACCCACTTTTTGTAATCCGCGTGAGCTTCCCTCACCTACAGCCCTTCAATCTGCTTAAAGTCAAATTAGTCCTGAATCCGGGATCCTCGAAGCCATCACACGGCAACTCTCCGGCGGTGTTGCGTGGTAACACAGCCATTTGAAAAATATGAGTTTTGTCAGTCACGGTACGTCCGTGGCAGTATGAACACAAAGGACTGCAATAATGTGTGTAGAGACGACTCACAAAAGTCCATCCAAAGCTACCAACCTTGGATAATATTCATGAGAACCATCCAGACACAACAGGCATTCAGAGAGGAGTGGGTGACTTGTCAGCGATCTATCATCTAAAACACACAACCTTATCTATATTTCAAGGGTTTCGGTGAAATCCCACTTTATTTATTATTAATGATTATTAACCTATAATGAGGGTAAGGTAGCTCATCATATCTGTTACTATCTATGTTTTGGTTAGTAACAGCTAGTTCCATATAACCATATTGTATTGGAGCGAGGAGGTCTATATCACATACATGTGTGTAATATCATCAGTTCATTAAAGAGCAACACAATTGAAATGAAACATTTTAAAGAGGTTAAGGGTCAGTGAATTAATTCTGTGCATAGACTGAAAGGTCAGAGAGTTCAGATTCAAGACAATAATTTTTATTGTTGAAACATGGTTGGATTTGAGTTAGTCTGTTGGATTAACAGTACATTTACTTTTTCAAACCGATCAGACTTCTGTTTGAATAAACGTGATGTGTCAGGGATGACCCCCTAAAGCTCAGCCTGAAGTGGACTAAGCTGTGCATGTGGGAGAGAAGGGACATTCTTCCTCTGGTTTCCCCTAGCTTGACCTACCAAAGGTCGTCCCTTCTATGAATAAGACGATAATGGAACATAGAATTAACGATGAAACTTTCCTGACAACCGACATCAAACGTGACGTTAGTTTCAAGATGCTTTGGGAGCACTGCCGTCGACCGACCCGCTTGGCGAGGGCGGCCGTGCGCTACCGGCAAACTGTCTGAATGGACACCACAGCCTATGTGGGCTCGTGAGAGGCATCTTTCAAGGGGGTATGGTGAGCGGGAAGAACTCTTCTCAGGCAGAACTTACAGAGCGCTGCCCAGGTAATTGCACGGCACGGCGCTTTGCTAGCGGAGCATTTAGAAACGTCAGCCACATGTCGAGAAGCATTCAGAAATGATTTCATTTCTGCCATAGCCACCGCGGTCAAAAATGAAATAAACAAGAGGTAGACGGAGCTCCTTCTTTTCGTGGCAGATTGACGAGACTATCGATGTAAGCCGTCAGTCACAGCTGTCTGTCATTGTCCGATATGGTGATGACCGGCGGCAGGAGCGCCAGAGAATACAGGAGCGGTATTTTAATGCACATTTAAGCGAGTTGGAAGTATCGCAAAATACAGTTTTCAAAACAATATTCCGATCATATTCATGGTACTACATAGCTGGGCAATAATATGCAGCATTTGAAGTAAAGCCACACAGTGATTTGTTTTTAGTACATCACTTGTCCGACAGGACAAGTACATTTCTCTTCTGTTTTCCCCACAAAAAAAAAGTAAACTCATTGTGGGCAAGCGTTAATGTCGAGCCCTGTATAATATCTCAACTATAGTTACAAAATCATCATTATTTGTCCCATCATACCACCCCCTTTGTAACTTTCAACATTGAGTCAACGTTGAGCGTGTAGCCGTCAGTCTTGTCTCAAAATAGGATGCAGTGAGCGTAGCCGTCAGTGTCAGAGTCTGCCCATATTCATGAAGCTTGTCAAGTGAACATTCTCTCTGACACTGGCCAACGAGAGTGAAAGCAAGGAGGCGGTTGTCTTCCAAATCACTATTATAGATTATTGTCACATTATCACACTGAATAAAACACACAAATTGAAAAAAGTGAAACATTTCTGCATAGTTTCTCACATTCTTTGACCAAGTAGTTAGCGGAGTTGGTCCGCACATGTGTACTGTATAGCTCCCCGTACTACCCAGCTACCTGCTCCTAATTACATTATATCAAATAACAGTAAGACACTTCACCATCTCTACCCGGCTTCAAACACCGCAAACTCACCCTGACCACCGTGGGTCGTTCAAACTTGGAACAAAGAGAGATGGGCTAAAAGCGCATTGTGTTTGTCAGGCCACTGTATTTGCATGATGTATGAGGTTGGAGCACGCGTGCCTCACAGTGACTCTAAATAATTAAGTCAAAAATAAAAGCCTCAAACATGGTTTCGGCAGAGAGCTAGCGTGACTCCCTTGTTAATCAATGCTAACAGGAAGTGTCAAGAGGACTAAACAGGAAACGCCGAGGGACCAAACAAATCAATTCCCCGAGACGGATGGAAGCAGGTCTGAACGGGGACCCGCTGACAGGCTGTCATGTAGGTAGACATGCTGGGACCGTCACTTTTAATGGTTGAACAAACATGACAGAAAAAATACTGCACAAATTAAATATTTTTTAAATATTACATACTGTATATATGTAGAATTGTACAAATATATAGTTCATGCAGAGTAATTTGTGCAGTACTTTTCTTTTTTGTGTAGTAATATTAATTAATCGTATTTATTGCTGTTATAATATTATTGCTCTTAGTAGTAGTCACTAATAACACTAAGTAGAAGTAGTTGTAAGAGTAGTAGTTGCTTCAATATCACAACATCGTAGTAGCCTATGCATTTTGCAGTAGCATGTCCAGAGCACATCCATACTAATTCCACAGTTTCATTTGGGATGAGCCCAGTCCTGTCATACAACAGAAACAACACAAACATTCTGTTGTTCTTTCTCAGATGCGCCCAGATGACCACCAGCACGGGACTTCCTGCGTCCACCGGGAACCGTGAGAACATCCTCTGAACACGCCTCCTCAGGGTCCCCAGCTCCCTTCCTATTGGTCCACCACCAGGCCACCGCCTTCAAGAGGCCAGTCGACTCCCTTCCTCTCCCCGCACTGACATCCCGGCCCACAGAACAGCCAAGGGTTAAATAAAAAGCTCGAAGGTGGGTGGAGATGGGGGGGTGGAGAGAGAGAGAGCGAGAGAGAGAGAGGAGAGAGAGACAGAGACAGAGAGCAGGGTAGAGAGATGGAGAGAGAGAGAGAGAGAGAGAGAGAGAGAGAGAGGCGGGGTAGAGAGAGAGAGAGAGCGGGGTAGAGAGGGAGAGAGAGGGGGGTAGAGAGAGAGAGAGAGGGGGGTAGAGAGAGAGAGAGGAGAGAGAGGGTGATTCAGAGGCGTGTGGTATTTGTTTGACAGGTACATCTCCCGCTAGGCCAGCGCCTTTCCAATTTAAGAGGCCCCTAAGCCGCGAGTAGCAGCTTAGCATTAGCGTTAGCTCAGCGTTGCCTTTCTGTACGCTCGGTTCCCCTCGCTTCTTTCAGTGCGGACCCCGTCGACCCCTCAAAGACGTTTGCTGCCAAGTGTTTCATCATTTGGTTGAATTTTAATTATTTTGCGGGGCTTGTTAAGTCCCTCTGGCGGTGAGGATTGCTTGTGAAAAGAAGCCGACGAAGTAAGAAGTGGTGAATGGGAGCCTGCACTGGGATGAGAAAATATTTCATTAGCCTTTGAAATGTTACCTCACTCATATTTGTCAGACCTGTTGCATTTAATCTATTCACCATTTGACCATGGCCATGGTGCTGTCACAATCCATATTTGTTTCGAGACGTTGTACATAGTAAAGTAAATCAGTTATGAAGGTGAATCGCATTACAGCAATACGCCACCCGGCTACTTTAGTTGTTTAGTTTAGTTTGGCTTGTTTAGTTTAGTTATCTCGGTAGACTGGGGCTATCTTACGATCTAACCCTCGGGGTGAAGTCATCGACATGGAGCAATGTGTCCTTTCCTAAGACCTCCAATGTACTTCCCAAGGGTGTTCGACCAGCGGTCCAAACCCTTTAAACACTATTAGCACCGCTTAGCCCTTAATTTTCGTAACTAATTTAACCATGAAACCATCCCTTCTTTTTTTTTTTTGCAGGAAAACCACCAATGCCATCAGTGCAGCATCTGTCAAATTAAAAACCATTTTCACCACCGGGGGATATTAGCCAGCTCGCATCCTCCGAGGGGTGTCTGGTGTAACTACGCCTCCACAGTTTATCCCCTCGTCTTTGAAATGAGCCAGAGCACGGCCCAATGACGAGCGAATCCATTGTCGCGCGCGGCTGTTGCCCTGATAATATGAACCACCGTTTGTACAAGACCGTGGTTTTCGGTAAATGCCAAGCATTGGAGAAAAAAACGAATGCGAGTTGCAATATTTCTAACTGTGTTGCCTCTTGACGTTCTGGGCGACTATAACTCTGAATAGAAAGAGTGAGGTCTTGTTATGGGACACTGTCATTACAAGGTTCCCAACCTTCTCTTCAAGTGTCCTGTTTTTGTGTGTCTCCAAGCATCACAGTGAAGGCATTGTTGAGCCATCATCTGTCTTCTCAAGGATAGAGTCTTGGAATACTAGCGGATCACATCAGATATGTCAGTACACAAGACCGCCAAGTACCAACAGGAACATTTGCATTAGACTGTGGAAGCATTGTTCGTCAAGAGAATGCAGAATCATGTCCTTTATCACAATTCACAGCTGAGAGCATTTCAATGGTTCTCTGCGTTTTTTTTCCTCCTTCGCCGACCACATATCTGTTCCCGACTGGACATATCAAATCTCAAAGCCAATTTAGCTTTATCTCCATCATGGCCAAACCCCTGAATTTGCATTGCCGCAGTCGAGTTTGGCAAGCAATTACCCCGATGCAGGACATTGGTAATTTGATGAGAATGTGCTCTGACAAGTCTGGCCTCAGATGACAAGTGGTCCCAGGAGAGCGTGGCCTTCAGAGAAGACGCCACAATACACACACAGGCACACACACACACACACACACACACACACACACACAGACACACATTGCGATAGATCCAGGAAGAGCCATGGTCGTCAAGCTTTGTCGGGATTAGTGAAATTCTGTGATAATGCGCTCGCTATCTCAGTGCTAAGGAAGAGATCCGTCACAATAGCTACTCGACGACATCGAATGGGGAGGGAGCGCAGGCGGGCACGATAAGACCAGACTACACGGCAAGCTGCAGTGTATAGCGTCACTATCAAGATCCCAACGCAACGCATACAACCTCACTTGTTGTGTGTGTGTGTGTGTGTCTGTGTGTGTCTCTGTGTCTGTGTGTGTGTCTGTGTGTGTGTCTGTGTGTGTGATCATGTGCATCAAAGACGCCATGTTGCCACAAGCAGACACGACCCCGCGACCCCGCCACATAAAGACATGCAGACGACCAAACAACCACACACACGCTTGACATTCACATTCTGAACCTGAATAGCCTGCATTCAGGAAACGTGAAGTGTCTTTGATGCAGAACAGCCAATCATTGTAATAGGGTTTACTACTGTACTACCGTCACCACCACACACACACACACACACACACGCACACACACACACACACACACACACACACACACAGAGTTAGCAGCAACTTCACTTCTGATCCCCATGCAGATTCCCGTGCACGAATACCTTGACAATGTCCTGTGGAGAAATTGGCTGTTTTCAGGGACTCTCTCTCTCTCTCCCGGGAGAGCGAGAGCGAGGGCCCCCGTATTACCTTGTCCCGTCAGAAAGAAAAAAAAAAAGACATGGTGAGAAGGAGGAGAGGACGAGACGCCGGCTGTTTATTAAATTTACGGCGCCATTATCTCCGCACTCAGCATGATTGTATTCATATTACACCCCACGGCGACAAGGGCCCCGGCACTCAACCGCCCTTTTTTTCCGACGGCCGTGTGACCTTGCATTGGGTGGGGGGTGTTGGGGCGGGGGTCTCACGGTTGTGGGGCTTTTAACCATGAGAAGATAGGGAGGGAATCATCTCTGGCGGCTCTTCACGGCGTTGATGGACAGTGAAATAAGATGTGGGATCCCACTGACACGCCAATCAAGGGATGACGGAGGTGTGGAAAGGAGCAGCGGTGGGGGCGGGGGCTACAACAGAGGTGACTTACAGAGGATTTTTCACTCTCTGAAGCTATCCGGTGATCTGAAGCAACGTACCGACATTTATCACGGAGGAGGTCGACTCCAGGGTGCTATTGGTCGGTCATTACCTTTACCTTGACCAATCACAGAGGAGGTGAGGCGAGGGCGGGGGGTGGAGGTGGGGGAGCAGTGAGTGATGAATTTGACAGTGAGAAACGTTGATTTATTTTCTATGTTCTATAGTTTGGTTCTATAGTTTAGTTTGCCGCAATGCATATATATATACTGTACATATATACTGTATATACTGAATGTACTTACACATGTAAGCATACCATTTTTCCCCCCATATCTTTCCCGTCATTCAACATCATCTGACTCATCAATCTCCAGAGCCTTCTTCCTTTAACAAAAAAATGTATTATCTCACTCATATTCATGGCGTAAAAGGATCCACCTTTAAAGAAAAAAAGGTGAAGTAATTGTGCTGCCAGATGCCTACGGATGCTGCCACTCAGCTCACCTATTAAAAGTCGCTCGTGGGATTTGCGTTTCCTGGGAACTCGGGGACATCCTCTCTGAATAACCCTGGCGAGACATCAAGGGTTCGTTATTTAAAGGTCCTCCATCTTGCCACCAGGCGTCGACGGCAATTTGCCGGTAAAATCCTATTTCATAATCAATGTTATAGTGACGTGCCACATGTGGGAGTGTCTATCTACCCTGTTGTACAATAGATACATTGACCTAACCCGGCCTACACAGTGGACTGTACCAACTAGTATACTGCAGACTAGCCATCATACATCCGGGTGGACACGCCCCCTTATAATGTCATGATAGGGTAGATTTTAGGGTTTCAATCATGTGATCTGAAGTTCCATAAAATAAGTTCGAGGCACTATCTTCGTACTTCTTGGCAACTTCATTAACTTTCTTGTCATTCTTAGTATAATTGGCGTAAAAGTACCAAGATGGCGGCCTGGAATGTGTGTGACATGTGAAACCCCTCCTGTATTGGCTTGTAATGGCTAATGGTTCTGGATGGGGTTCTGGTCCCAGTGGGAGAACATCGGATCCCATTCAAGAGATGACTCAGGGTTCTGTCACCGAGTAGCTAATGGCTTCTGCTGCAGAGCCGCTCTCTCTGCACAATGTGACGGGGATGTGGGAACTCGCATGGAGTCTTGAAAACGGTTTTTCATCTAATGCCCTCTCCGGAGAGAAGGGAGACATTCATTCATTCATTCATTCATTCATATCCCTTTTGTGTTTCACATCGCACAGAAGAGAATGCCAACGCTTTATAATTAGTATAATTAGCTCTCCTCTTTGGCAGGTTTTAACAGAGTGTGCGTGTGTGTCAAGTCAAAGTGATGGGTGGATTTGCCAAACCGAGTGGAAAGTGTGATACTTATGAGATGATCATCCTAATAAAGACAGGTCTGCATCTCTCTTCCACCCCCTCCTGTGACACCACCACCTCCTCCGTCAGAGGAGAACTCGTTCAGATGATCCGTTCAGCTGAAGTCTCTTCACAAAACTTTCAATTGAATTCATTAATTTCCCTTCTTGGAGTGGAACATTCCTTAATTGCAGATGAAAAAATCTGAAGTAAACTGGGCAAAAGTAAACTTGCATCCAAGTGAGCAACTTATATTTTTTGTATTTTGTGTTTTTCAAGTGTAGGGTGGATGTTTTGTTCATTAAGAAGCGAAACCTTTGGAGTACACATAACACAAACAAGGATTCAATACACCTCAGGTGTGTAGTTAATTCTTCTCTCCTCCAACCCACCAATAGTGCCATTAAAAACCCATTCTGCATAATAGGGTTGGGGGAGGCGGCGAGGGAGACGGAGGGAGGGCCTGCGAGCACATCAGTGGCTGAGAATCTAACGCAGCGTCTCTCTCTCTGCAGGGGGAGAGCGCTCCAGCTACTGAATAACCAAGCGTCCGGATGGAAGCCCCTGCGCACCGCCCCGCGTCCCCGGCGTGGCAACCGCACCGCAATCTAGTTAGCCGAGCCTCCAGGTTACCGCCTTGAAACAATAACGTACGATGGATGCTTATAGAGCCTGTACAGCGCGCGCACACACACACAGGCACACACCAGCGCACAAACAAGCAGACACACACACAAACAAACACACACATACACAAACAGACCATTTGATGTAATATATTTAAAGATACTTACCGTTTCAGTCATGAATCATTTAGGAAACGCTTTCATCCAAATTAGGTTCAGATAATTGAGAGCTACAGATCATTACGGCAGGTAGGAGTCGGGCATCTCAGCTACCCCCTGCAGACAGTGAGGATCAGACCTCAGTCTGTTCACCATCACGATTACCGTTACCAGTTTATTTGCATCATATTTATATCTCTGTTGATTACCTCATTGGATTCTATTGAACTTGTAATACACTGAATTGTAATGTGTTGGTCTGCATGTAGTCGGTATCTGGACATTGCACTGCCCTGCTTAATCTCTGAGAACAAAATACAAAATACTTGTGCATCACTTTGAGCTGCATTGTGATGTATGAAAGGTACCGTACAAGCAATGTATACAATGTACTTTCCTCGTAAAAATATTGCATGTTCATAATAAGATTTCTTTTTTTATGTAAATAGGATGGCATCTCATAAGAATGCATAACAATCACAGGTAGTTTGCAGACAGCGAGGCTCGAACCTCAAACACTTTGGCTGGCAAGGTATTCCTGGCTGAAAAACGTCAAAAAAAATAAAATAAAATAAACGAAAACTTTTTAGATCACTTGAATTCAACGTGATGTCCTTCCCTGGCAAGTGCTTGAACCCGAATAGTTCACGGCGAAATAAATAAATAAATAAATAAATTAATAACTGTTACAAAAAAGAGTGCGTGGAGTGTGTTAGCGTGCGCTGTGACCGGGGGGCCGGTGTATCTCCGGGGCATGACAGGCCTGACAAGCTGAGCAGTTAAACTGACACCCGGCTACACCGCCAGCCAGCCCCCCCATGTCATGTTCACAGCCGAGGGAGGTCGGGGGGTCCTGCCTGAGTCCTCTGACAGCGCCGGGGCCCTCGTCTGCCAAGGAGCCGGCTGAGCCCACAACCTGAGAGCACCGACCTTCCAACCACCTCACACACACACACACACACACGCACCACACACACACATGCTAAAGTTCCACAACTACCGACAAAACTCTGTGGCGGCCGTGGAGTGGGAAGCCAGGGGAAGTCGTCAGCCAGATGCAAAAACAAAAATGGAAGAGTGTCCGTGTGTTGCTGTTTAAAAACCTGGGAACGTCGGTCGATGCCTAATCTTTTTTCATTTTTTTTTTTTAAGTGGTTCCACTAATTGGCGGGAGCGGTTTGGAATAGCGCGTGTCAGTTGTCAACTGCCTGTTCGCCATTTGTGATGTCACAGGTTGAGCACCCGGCTCATTCTCGGAGCTCCGGGACACGCAATTCATACTTATCTCAAAAAATACAAAAAATATCCTGTCAAGTGTAAACAAAGGTATTAACGAAGAGTGGGCTTAAGTGGCTCAGTGGTAAGGAACGGTCTTCACGGTCGTCATGACAACCCAGGACAGAGTAGCGCATCTCTCCGTCTCACCGCCCCTCTCATCTGTGTGTGTGTGTGCGTGCCTGTGTGTGTGTGCCGTGTGTGCGTCTGTGTGTGTGTGTATTAAAAAACCACAGAGTCTGTGACCCGCGTTGGAAGTCAAAAATCCAGATTGTCTCCGGCAGTCATTAACTATATTAAAATGAATTTGTCAAGCTGCCAGTTGGCCAAGAGTACGGCTTTAAATTGCCATTTTGCTCCATTATAACATTATTATGTCAGTGGGCAAACTGCAGCCACGCTATGCAAAATTAAGGTATGAATTCTTTAAGTGGTCGCCAGTGGTTTCTCCTGCGCCGGACAGCTCCCGGCGTGGCTATTAGCGCGCCGCGCCCAGAGATTATTCCGAGACAATCGCCGGCTGACACGGACTGACACGCTGTTCAGGAGGAGGATTTTTTAAAAGGTGTCGACGAGAAGAACCGGAGCGGGCCTGACCCGTTTCTAATGTGCCGTCACAAACCCCCCCCGCCCCCGCCCCCCCCCACACCACCACCCACCACCCCCCACCCCCTCACCCGCCACCCCCACCACCACCACCCCCCCCACCCCAACCACGTCGTCATTTACCCTGCACCAGACGGTGATCTGAGAGCAGAGCGCACCGTCGGCTGTCAGCTCAGAGACAGGTAGCGTGGTGGTGGTGGCTGGTGTTGGTGTGGTGGTGGTGTGCTGCTCTGGGCTTCCTTAATAGGCCAAGATGACTGCACACCTTTTGAGCTTAACTCACCCTGAGTGCGGCAGGTACATCATCTCACCCCCGCCGGCCCCCTCCCCACCCCCCCCCCGACCCCCGACCCCCACCCCATCACCCCTCCAACCCCCGCATTCCCTCAGACTAAACCGCAAACGTATAATGGTGTCCCCCTCCTCCCCTCTCCCCCACCCCCCAACCCTCCCATTGAGCATTCATCTCTCGTTCCCTCCCACCTCTCCTCCCGAATGCAAATACACACTGTCACATCTCGTGGCTCCAGTCCTCCCCCTTCCATTCTCTCTCTCTCTCGTCCTCTCTCTGCTCCTTCGCTGTCTCTCCTCTGACTTTCCTTTTGGTTTTCCCTCCCTCTTCGCCATCCCATTTACTCCCCCCCCCCACCCCCAGCCTCCCCACTACCTCACAACCTTCCTCCCTCTTTCTCCTTTAACTCCCTCCCCCTCTCCATCTTCAGCCCCAGCTCTCTCTTACCGGCCTCTCCCCTGCCTCCTCTCCCCACTTCCCTCCCTCTCTCCCCTCCTCACTCACTCTCCTCCAACTCTCCCCTCCTCTCGCTCTTCCTCCCCTCTTTTTTGGCTCCCCTCAATCTCCCCCCTCTCTCACCCTCTAGTGTGAGATTAGTGGCGTCACGTGACTGATGGCCAGGAGATATGCAGTCAGAACACCGGTAAAGAAGATGGAGGGCGATGGAAGGAGAGGGAGATAGAGGGAGAGAGAGAGGAAGAGAGGGGGAGAGATAGAGAGAGGAAAAAGGGGGAGAGATAGAGAGAGATCTTCCCTCTTCTCTCTCTCACATCCCCTTGATTTCTGAGTGGCCTTGAGAGAGCACTGAACAGAGAGGCAGATAGACATGGACGGATGTGGAGAGAGAGCGAGGTAGAGGAGAGAGGTGTGGAGGAAGGAGAGAGAGAGACTAGAGAGAGGAGTCGAGTGGAGGAGAGGAAAGAAGGGAGGAGAGAGAAGAGGGGCGAGATACAGAGAGAAATAATGGAGATGAAGCGAGAGAGAGAGAGAGAACAAGTGTGAGAGGAAGACTGAAAAACAGAAGACATGATATGGAGAGGGAGACAAGAAGACAGTGAGGAGAGAGGGAGGAAATAAGAGGAAGATGGGACTGAACTGCTGGTGTGAGGGCTGGAGGGATGGATGCTGGAGGGATGGATGCTGGAGGGATGGATTGATGCTGGAGGGATGGATGCTGGAGGGATGGATGGATGGATGGATGCTGGAGGGATGGATGGATGGATGGATGCTGGAGTGATGGATGCTGGAGGGATGGATGGATGGATGCTGGGCTCCTGGGTCCGAGAGAGCGAGTGGCCCTGGGAGACCCCGGGAGAGCCAGCGACCAGCCATTAGACTCTGCATGGTATTCATGAGGGTCGTGGCCTCTAATGTGGGTATGATCTAAATGGGGGGCGGGGGGAGGGGCGTGGGCTCTAATGTGTTTGAATATAGGGGGTGTGGCCTGTAATGGGTATAGAATGTGAATTGCTAAAACACTAAACCGTTTCATTCTGTGCAACAAATGCTCAGTGGCCTAAAGGTCGTGAGACACCATTCACAATCTCGTCCGTCATCTCTTTGGCAAATCTCTAAACAGATTCTCACTCACTAAAACACATTTTGCAATGCAATGCCCTGGTGTAGTAAAATGGTAAAAACATAAACACAACTACAACACAGTTGTCATCGTTTACACATAACAACTCAAAATGGTTCACACTTATTTCTAATGATGCGACCAATTGAGTATAAACCACGTGGCACGTTTGAATGTTGATGCCAACAATGGATGAAATCAGTCTAAGAGGCAGAGGACGAAGAGTATGTGTAAGAGGTGATGGAGGAGGAGGAAGGGTACATGTCAGATGTGGTGGAGGACGAGGAGGAAAAGGACGAGGAAGGTGAACGTGGATCAGCTGTATCCACCAGGCTCTTGCTCTTGTAGCTGGAATGACCATGAGGGCAGCGGTCCAAGGAGAACAGCCCAATGTGAGCACATGCTCAGTGGTCTTCAGGACCTCCAGAGAAGAGGACATGGATTGCATTTACAGTATATATCACTTTTATCCAAAGCACTTTACAGTATTGCCTCACATTCACCCATTCATACACCGACGGCGGTGTCAACCATGCAAGGTAACAACCAACACGTAAGGAGCAGTGAGGGTTAGGTGGTGTCTTGCTCAGGGACACCTCCACACTTAGCTAGGCTTAGCCCGGGGATCGAACCAGCGACCTCCTGAGATACTGCCGCCCTGTGAGCGACTGTGTTGAATTTGGTACATCACTTTGTCAATAGGAAGGGGGCAGGGAAAAATAAAAGAAAACCTTTCTCACAATATGACATGTTGTACAGTATATAGAATCATATCATGCCATGTCACCATTTGCACTGCATTTATACGTTTGTAAGCACATCTTCCTTTTTGTAGGATTGTAAGACGACCACGTGAGGGCGGAAGGTCAGCGAGAGAAGGACCCTCACTGTCGACACGGTCCCTGCAAAACCGTGTCCGTACCCGACCGTGTGGGATACAGTACAAAGCGCCGTTGAACGCCACGTCAACTTTGAAGGGATGAAGCCTGTCAGCCCGTGTGTCCCCGCGAGTCCTCCGACGCTGCAGGGCCACGCGGGGAGCAGGCGCGTACGGAGGACCCTCGGAGTGCAACGCAGAACGGGTCAAAGTGCCACGATATCAGTGTGTGTGTGAGGAAGCGACACTTCCAGCGCTGATGCTTACAGTACAATTGCTATGCTGCTCGTCGACTGTGACTGTAAACTCCACTATATTGTCGTGTATGTAAACCAGAAGTGTATACAAATACACTATTACAGAAGCCTGTATTTCTATAGGCCTATCACTTATTTATGTATTTATATGAACTAGTTATTTATCTATTTGTATATACATATAAGACAGTGTATGGTTTGGATTCCACAGAAAGGCCCCATGAATACACTTCTGTAGATGAAGCAAGCTTCAATCTGGCGAGGTGGAGCAATGGAGATGGGAACATCCTTGGTCATTGGAAGTCCCTGGGCAGCGTGGTGGCGATGTCACCCTTTGTGTAGCCACAAGTAATCCACCTTTCATGCATCTTTACATTTCTCAGTGGTCTTTTGGTGCGTCGAGGTCGCGCTGCGGGACAATGTCAGCTTTCACCACGGCGTCCGGATACACGAGAGGTTCCACATCAGCGTGATACTTCCACCATGCAGCCCTTCTACTCAAGCCAATGGAAGAGTGTTTCTCTGTCGAGCTGTGGAAGCTCTGTGACGGAAACCCACGTATCAGTGAAAACCTCTTCCAGGCAACGGAATTGCCCCGCGGTGACATACAGTAGGTGTGGAGGGTTGTCAATCACGGCTGGATCCGGCGCACCGGAGGGGTTTGTGGACCGACTGTGACTGTAAACTCCACTATATTGTCGTGTATGTAAACCAGAAGTGTATACAAATACACTATTACAGAAGCCTGTATTTGTATAGGCCTATCACTTATTCATGTATTTATATGAACTAGTTATTTATCTATTTGTATATACATATAAGACAGTGTATGGTTTGGATTCCATAGAAAGGCCCCATGAATACACTTCTGTAGATGAAGCAAGCTTCAATCTGGCGAGGTGGAGCAATGGAGATGGGAACATCCTTGGCCATTGGAAGTCCCTGGGCAGTGTGGTGGCGATGTCACCCTTTGTGTAGCCACAAGTAATCCACCTTTCATGCATCTTTACATTTCTAGGTGGTCTTTTGGTGCGTCGAGGTCGTGATACACGAGAGGTTCCACATCAGCGTGATACTTCCACCATGCAGCCCTTCTACTCAAGCCAATGGAAGAGTGTTTCTCTGTCTAGCTGTGGAAGTGAAAACCTCTTCCAGGCAATGGAATTCCCCCGCGGTGACATACAGTAGGTGTGGAGGGTTGTCAATCACGGCTGGATCCGGCGCACCGGAGGGGTTTGTGGACCAAGTCCTCTGGCCGGACCCATTGAGCATCTGCCTCAACGTGGTGCTGAGGCAGAATGAATCCCTCATCGCCTTTATTGTGTAGCTGCACACCATTATTGAGCGGACTGCAATGTGCTTTTCATTCATTCTTTGTTCTTTGGGTTTTCTGTATTTCATTCATGTTCATTTAAGTGCTGAATATACAGAGTCAATACCGTATTACTTGCAGTACTTCCATTATACAACATATTCACTGTACTGTAAGTTGTGATTACTATGTTTTTTTTAATTGCAAAAATGTGTTTATATTCAATATAAAAAAACATTTCTACTGTAATTACATGCCCTGGATGCTGTGTGCATGAACTGAAAGCATTGTTTGATTTTGATCGCAGATTAAATGGTTTTGAGGCAGTCGAGAGAGCATTTTGTGGATGTAGAAGATTTGGTTTAGGGAATCAAAGACACCACGGGTAATAGGTTTGGGGGTGTGCACATTGGGGATCGAACCTAGAACCATTGAGTTCACCCCCCCCACCTCCTCCTCCTCCTCCTCCTCTCCCATCCCGACTGAACACACTGATTTTCAAAAGTACATCTCAAGTTTGGGCTGTAAAACAGAAACACCACCGTGGTTTGGGCATTTCATGAAACTCAAGTTGTCCGCATCGACCTCTTACTATTAAGTAGTATTCCGTTTT
>PIJE02001009.1:4569-17069 GCA_002895965.2 Coryphaenoides rupestris | reverse complement strand
AGGCGGAGCTGTGGCTGTGTCGGGGGAGTGGCCGACGGAGCGTAGAGGGAGTGTTTGAGGGGCTGTAATTAGGGTGAAATAAAAACGTTGACACAGGCTGTAACAGAGAGCTGTCAGACCCCCGTCCCCCCCTCCAAATGTGTGTGTTCCGGTGTGTGTGTGTGTGTGTGTGTGTGTGAGGGCTGAGGGGGGAGGGAGGGAGTTTGAACACTTGTGGTTTATCCAGACTTTACTACTTTTACTTATTTGAATCCCTACCACACCTCAATTTGTTTATGAGGACTTATGTGGACATTGTGTTGTGTACTTCCACTTCCTGTTGTCAGTCAGAGCATATTAACTGGAGGAGGAAAAACAGTCGATGATTAAATGTTTACTGTCTGTGTTTTGTGTCTGCATTCATTATGTATGTGGGGAAAAATAAAACCGGCAAATCTGTTTATATGTGAAGGTTTGGAAGCTGTGTGCATGCGTGTGTGTGTGTGCGTGTGTGTGTGTGTGTGTGCCTGTGTGTGTGTGCGTGTGTGTGTGTCTCCCGGAGTAAACAGCACCAGGAGTTTGTAGGAGGGCTACTCCACCTCTGTGTAGCGGCTGTGGCAGACTCATTTTCAGGATGCATTTACATGCAAATTCCTATTCCCTGCCTCACGGCCATCACAATGGAGCTCCGCAAATCATTGTCTCATCACAGGAAGATGGATTTCATCCCCACGCCTGCCTGATGCCCATCCAGCAGCTCAGTGCGTACGCTTTTTTAGCTCGCTGCCGCCGCCACCGCCACCGCCGCCACCGCCGCCGCCGCCGCCGCCGCCTCCCAACCGGGCCACTCGTGCCTCATCGCGGGCGCTGGGCAAATAGCCTAGCCCTGTTAGCATTGGACGCAAATGTCAGAGAAAGGACAGTCCTCGCAGGTGAGCGGCGGGGAGGAAACGACAAGCCCTCTCTAAAACAGAACACACCACACCACACACACACACACACACACACACACACACACACACACACACACACACACAACACAACACACACACACACACACACACACACACACACACACACACACACACACACACACAAGACACACACACACACACACACACACACACACACACACACACACACACACACACACACACACACACACACACACACACAGAGAGAGTCCTTCTAAACAACAGTCAGCCCATTCAGAGGTAGACACACACTCCCTAATAAACTCTTTCCTGACTCGACGGAGTGCAACGCAACGACAGACACCACAGAGACGGAGCCGCTTGCTTGATCGCACGTTGACAGAGGAAATCACGTTCAATTATGAGTTTGTCAGTTTGGTGTGGAGTGGTCTTCTAGGAGAAGCTTGTTCTCAAAGTCTGATCGTCATAAAATGGCAAAACACCACCCTTATATGTGTTCTGCGTGTGCGTGTGTGTGTGTGTGTGTGTGTGTGTTTTGTTTATGTCTGGATGTGTACATGTCTGTGTGTGACAGTGAGTGAGTGAGGGAGTGAGGGAGTGAGGGAGGGAGGAAGGTATTTGTTAAGTGATTTGAGAGGCCGCACTATCCAGCAAATGGTCGTATAAAAGAGTTCCATTTACCATTTGTTGAATAATATGCGAAATGACTGCATCCTTTCAGCGTAAAGCACTCTCTCCACTTGCGGTTGTAACCCAGAGCCGCTGCTATTCCATCAGAACGAACCCAATTGAGACTCAATTACACACACACACACACACACACACACACACACACACACACACACACACACACACACACACAAAGAGACACACACACACACACACACACACACACACACACACAGACACACAGACAGACACACACCCACACACACAGGGAAACAAAGACAGAGACAGACAGAGAAAGAGAAAAGTGGGAGAGAAAGGGGAGAAGAGTGAGAAAGAGAGCAGATGAGAGAAAGAGAGAAGAGAGAAAGAGAGAGAGAGGGCAGATAGGGTGAAAGACAGCCCACTGATGAGAGTGAGAGAGGAGGCAGAGTGAGACAGAAGGCAGACAGAGAGAGGGAGCGATAGAGAGAGGTAGAAGTCAGAGCAAGAGAGAAAGAGAGAGAGAGATGGAGAGACAGAAAGCAAACAAACAGATAGAGAGGACACAAGGCCGACAGTGAAAAGAGAGAGATAGAGAGACAGAAGGCAGACGGAGAAAGAGAGAGAAGGCAAGAAAGTGAGAAGTGATCATTTAAACAGTGAGGTGAGGAATCTCTCTCCATCACCGCCCTCGTCCAGCACCCATGGGGACCTCTCCCGCAGCGAGACCCGAGGCAAGGCTCCCTCTCTGGGCCTCCGTCCTCCCGAGTCCTCCCCCCGGAGCGGAAAACATCACACTCAGCAGGGGTGGAGGATGGCGTGGAGGAGATTGGAGTAATTGGGGTGCACACGGGGTCATGTGTGCACTCCTTGAGGTGTGTGTGTGTGTGTGTGTGTGTGTGTGTGTGTGTGTGTGTGGTGCTGCTTAGGGTCTATGTGGGCCACACACACACACACACCACACCACACACACACACACACCACACCGTCACGCGTATTGATGCATGTGTCCAGCACACCTAAGCAAGTCAGTCAGTCAGTCAGTCAGTCAGTCACGCCCTCTCTCTCACATACACACACACACCACACACAGACGCACACCACGCACACACACGCACGCACGCACACACACACACACACACTCAAACAGACACACACACCACACAGGGTATGTTTGATAAGTTAGACACTGTAATAAAAGTTGTACAGTAATCAACAGAAAGATGTTTTGCTGTCATCTCAGAACGGTGTGTTTTCCACGTGTACTTTAGAAAGGCTGTGTGTGTGTGTGTGTGCGTGTGTGTGTGTGTGTGTGTGCGTGAGTGTGGGCGCGGTGGTGCGGTGAGTCACTATGTTTGATAACGGGAGGAGAAAACACTGCAATACGAGTTATCACAGTAATCATAACATAGATGATGGTTTTTGTTGATTGTAATCGCCCGTGTTTTTCCGTCGCACCATCCGACACGTTTGCGACGGAAAACTGGAAACTGGAAACTGGAGCGGAGTTTGTAATTCCCACACAAGCCCAAGCTCCGCATTTCCCATAACGGTCCAAACAATAATTTGAGTCACTCACGGAGCAGTAATATGACAGACAGAAGGTACTTTAGTGGATAAGGGCTGAGGCTCCGCGCGCCACGCTACTGCCGGTGTATTAGCATGTCTCCCGTCACATTACACACGCACCGCTTCCCCAAGGCGGACATGATTATAGTTGATAGAAATAACAGCAAAATAACATGCTTCCTCGTTCTTTATCTCATTCGTCTTCCCGGGGAAACAACGCACACACACACGCGCGTGCGCACACACACACGAAAATGGAAAAAGATATTCAATATCACACACACAACACGTCCACCCACACAATTCAATATACCCCCGCTTGTATTTTAAAATGTGCTCTATAATACACAAACACTTGTTTAGTTTGCTTATTTCTTCTCTCATTTTCCTCCGCCGCCTCCACCTTCGCCTCCCCCACCTTCGTCCTCCCCCACCACCGTCGGCTCCGGATTCCACTTCCTTCCTGACCTCCTCTTCGTCCTTCTCGCTCCCTCCTCTCCCTCACGCTCCCCCCACCACCCCCCCCCACCACCTCCTCACCTCCCTCCCTCCTCTTCCTCCTCCCCAGCCCCTTCCCTCTTCCTCACCCCTCTCCCCCTCTTCATCAGGGGCAGAGTGGCGCCATAGGAAGGGACAGGGCAACATGCTGAAAGTCACCTCCCATTACAAGGCGGATTAGTCTGCGCCGCGGAGATCAATGAAACGACAAGCCCTCTCTAAAAAGAGACGTTTCACTGTGTCAACACGTTCACTGGTGGCCGTCTGCCGAGGCAAAGTGTGACCCTTGACCTTTCCCGTTTTTTTGTCTTTTTCTTGTCGTGTACGCTTTTGACACGCTCGTCACAGAGGAATATTCACTGACTCTCTCGCTAGAGAGACAGAAGGCAGACGGAGAAAGAGAGAGAAGGCAAGAAAGTGAGAAGTGATCATTTAAACAGTGAGGTGAGGATCTCTCTCCATCACCGCCCTCGTCCAGCACCCATGGGGACCTCTCCCGCAGTGAGACCCGAGGCAAGGCTCCCTCTCTGGGCCTCCGTCCTCCCGAGTCCTCCCCCCGGAGCGGAAAACATCACACTCAGCAGGGGTGGAGGATGGCGTGGAGGAGATGGAGTAATTGGGGTGCACACGGGGTCATGTGTGCACTCCTTGAGGTGTGTGTGTGTGTGTGTGTGTGTGTGTATGTGTGTGTGTGTGCTGCTTAGGGTCTATGTGGGCCACACACACACACACACACACACACACACACACACACACACACACCGTCACGCGTATTGATGCATGTGTCAGCACACCTAAGCAAGTCAGTCAGTCAGTCAGTCAGTCAGTCACGCCCTCTCTCTCACATACACACACACACACGCACACACATGCACGCACGCACACACACACACACACACTCAAACAGACACACACACACACACAGGGTATGTTTGATAAGTTAGACACTGCAATAAAAGTTATACAGTAATCACAGAAAGATGTTTTGCTGTCATCTCAGAACGGTGTGTTTTTTCACGTGTACTTTAGAAAGGCTGTGTGTGTGTGTGTGTGTGTGTGTGTGTGTGTGCGTGAGTGTGGGCGCGGTGTGCGCTGAGTCACTATGTTTGATAACGGGACGAGAAAACACTGCAATACGAGTTATCACAGTAATCATACATAGATGATGGTTTTTGTTGATTGTAATCGTCCGTGTTTTTCTGTCGCACCGTCCGACGCGTTTGCGACGGAAAACTGGAAACTGGAAACTGGAGCGGAGTTTGTAATTCCCACACAAGCCCAAGCTCCGCATTTCCATAACGGTCCAAACAATAATTTGAGTCACTCACGGAGCAGTAATATGACAGACAGAAGGTACTTTAGTGGATAAGGGCTGAGGCTCCGCGCGCCACGCTACTGCCGGTGTATTAGCATGTCTCCCGTCACATTACACACGCACCGCTTCCCCAAGGCGGACATGATTATAGTTGATAGAAATAACAGCAAAATAACATGCTTCCTCGTTCTTTATCTCATTCGTCTTCCCGGGGAAACAACGCACACACACACGCGCGTGCGCACGCACACACGAAAATGGAAAAAGATATTCAATATCACACACACAACACGTCCACCCACACAATTCAATATACCCCCGCTTGTATTTTAAAATGTGCTCTATAATACACAAACACTTGTTTAGTTTGCTTATTTCTCTCTCATTTTCCTCCGCCGCCTCCACCTTTGCCTCCCCCACCTTCGTCCTCCCCCACCACCGTCGGCTCCGGATTCCACTTCCTTCCTGACCTCCTCTTCGTCCTTCTCGCTCCCTCCTCTCCCTCACGCCCCTCCCCCCCCCCCCACCCGCCCCCCCCACCCCCCCGTTCCTCACCACCTCCTCTTACTGACCTCCTCCTCTTCCTCCTCCCCAGCCCCTTCCCTCTTCCTCACCCCTCTCCCCCTCTTCATCAGGGGCAGAGTGGCGCCATAGGAAGGACAGGGCAACATGCTGAAAGTCACCTCCCATTACAAGGCGGATTAGTCTGCGCCGCGGAGATCAATGGCGGCTATAATGAAACCTCATGGCCTCCCCGTGTCGCGGCCGTGACACGCCGCCAGACCAAGGGGGCCCGTAACGAGCATGGCTGGTGGCCCTAACGAGCGTGGCTGGGGGCCCTAACGAGGAAGGGCGAGGGGGCCTTAACGAATAAGGCTAGGGCCTTAATGAGTTCGGCTGGGGGGGGCCGTAACGAGCAGAGCAGGGGGCCTTAACCAGGGAAGGGCCGGGTGCCTTAAGGTCTAGGGGGGCCCTAATGAGGAGGTGTTTGTGTTGCTGCTCAGCCAGAGAGTTCACCGCGTCCTCCAACAGCTAGACTCGCGGTGGTGAGTTTGTTTCTTTTTTATCGAAATTAGATTTGGTTCGTTTGAGTTAGGTTGCGGTTAGATTATATAACATTAGAACATTAGTATTGGGGTAATAGTTTAGTTAGTTTGCGTTGGTTTAGATTATACGTCAAGCACAACAATACCCAATGGAGTGGCCGAGGTGCTGAGATCCCAGCAGGTTCCGGGTCCAATCCCCGACGCCCGCAGGTGGCCTGAGGGTTGAGCAGTTACGCCCGAACCCATAACCGCTCCTTAATGACCTGTATCCCCATTCACTTTAAATCACTTTGGATAAAAGTGTCTTGCTAAATAACTAAATAGTAAATACTACAAGGAAACGGAGGCTGGCATCGACCCAGGGAGTGCAGAGGAGCGTGTGCAGGTGTAACAGGGCGGGTAATCACATTAAGTGCAGTGAAGGAGATGACATTGAGTATGAACATATGTTGGCCCAGTGTGGCTTGTATACTTTCTTATCATCATCATGATTTGATTAGTATGATGATCATGATTATTATTTATTGTTATCATTGACAATAATACACATACCAATAATACGATCACGAATTTCACTACTTTCTTTGTAAGTGGCTTTGGATAAAAGCATCGGCCAAATTCCCTAAATGTAAATGATAATGCATTGTATTTGTAGTTTGTCTTGGTCAAGCGCAGCACCTCCTCGTAATAATGACACGGATAATCACTGCGTGAAGGAGCTTTCAAAATGGCAGCTAGGCAAGATGACAATCGATCAAAACAGGATTATGCGGCGTCTTCCTGCTCACGTGTGATAAGCTAGTCCGAGGACGTTAGCGTGGTGTGTTCATTTGGTTGTGTTCATTTGTGTGTTCATTCGGTGACACACACACACACCGACTTCACACGACGAAGATCGAGATGGACGTTGCTCAGAACCAGCGACACTGAACCATAAATGATCTCAAAGCACTGCCGCAGAGCCACAGACACACAACGACGGTGGCCGTTCGACACACACACACACACACACACACACATACATTATAATTTGGCTTCTGTAATAAGGTGAGGGTTCGTGGGGGTCTTATCACACAGATAAGTCCCTTCAAGTGTCTTCAGGCAAATGTTTAACCCCCGAGTACCAGAGTTATCGCTCTCCAAGTGAACACTTATTCAGATCCAAGGGCTGCCTCAAAGAAAATATCGACATCACACACCAGACAAAGGTCGCCTCATTCAAATCCAACATCCAAGAACACTCTCTGCAGAGTAATTATGGAACAAAAATGGAATATATTTTTTTTTGTACAGCCCTCAGTCAGGACTGAAGTATGACCTTGATGGAAGTAAAAGCATGTACATGTTTTTCAGATTATCGGAAACAAATGAAAAATGTTTTCAATACAAACGCGTGCAGGTGGCAGCCACTGTGGTGTTGCAATCATGAGGAGGAAAACATTTCAATGATTTCTGTTGTGTGTGTGTGTGTGCGTGCGTGTGTGTGCGTGCGTGCGTGCATGTTGAGTGAGAGAGTGTGTTTCAGAAGCACATAGCAGTCCCCCCCCCCCCCCCCCCCGGCTCGGCTGCTCTGTGTCCTTGTGGCGCCGCAGACAAAGTCTCCGTGTTCCATTCATCCATAAATCGCAGGTAGCCGACGTAAACAATTAGCCGACAATATGCGTCTCTAAATGTCAGTGGGGGGGCCTCTGCCCTCTGCGTTGCTGGCAGACAATTACTGTTCAATATTCTTTATTGTTTGTGCCTCTGAGCCAGGGCTCATCAGTATTCCATAGAAAGCTGAATATCATTAGGCGGTCCGCGGGATAATTAGCTCTCGCAAATCAACGGCGAGATGGCAGCTTTTTAAGTACTGGTGGAGACTTCTGGTCAGCCGCCTGAACCCCGGCACTCGCCGCTCAAACCGCGCGGCCGAAACAAACAAAGAAAACAAACACAATAAAGAAAGTTTGTTTCGTTATTTAGTTTTTTTTTACAATTTACACGCACGCTCACACGCACGACAAACAAACAAGCAACATTTTGATGTTCCTATATATACGTGTATATATACTGTATATATGTATATATTAACCTCGTTTGAATGAAGTTGTTGGATACTTTCCCTGCTTTATCATCTTCCATATTAGTATTATGTATTAGATATTTCTGTTATTCTTTGTATTGTTAGTGGCAGGTGAGACATCACAAGCCCACACAGGTTCCAGACCTCTCCTGCAGTTCCGTCTGGGATTCGCATCGACGCTGCACAAGGCGAGCGTAATTATTCTAGCTGCGAGACAAATAAACAGCAAAATAAACACAGGAACAGAACGCGGGGTCCCCAGGGCGCCGCCGATACCTTGTCCGCTCGCTTCGATTCATCATTGCATCTGCCGCGGGTCATCTGCTGCCCATTCCAAGTACATATGGGAGAACGCAAAGGATTCTGGGATACGCACGGGGCGCTCTGTCTCTCTCTCTGTCTCTCTAACTCTCCGACGTTGGCAGGCGAACGATTGTTCAACTCCAGCGCCTGTGACGGCCTCTGGTACCTGCTCATAAATACTCTGAAGAACCAAGGCTTTAAAATAAGTCAATAGTACACACACGCAAACGCGCACACGCACAACACAGGTGTGTGTGCGTGCATGTGTGTGTGTGTGTGTGTGTGTGTGTGTGTGTGAGTGTATTATCAATTGAGAGTCTTTGTGTCGAAGAAAGTGTGTCTGTTGAAAAAGTGTGTGTGTGTGTGTGTGTGTGTGTGTGTGTGTGTGTGTGTGTGTGAGAGATGGATGTGAGGAAGAGGAGAGAGCGGGTACCAGTGTGTGAGAGAGATTGAATAGGCGAGAGGGAAGTGTCTAACTTCACTGTTGACTAAACACACACACACACACACACACACACACACACACACACACACACGCACACACACACACACTGTTGAACGTTGCTTCTCTTGTTCCCTCACCTCGGTACTTAACATCCTCCACCTTCTCGTGATTAACACAGACACCGCAGACATCACCACACACAGGCGGCAACATCTGTTGCTGCCACTGTCGCTCCCTCCGCTGTATCCATCCCATAATAATATAAATCACACCCCCAAGAATCAACCCACCGCCCCACGTTCCTCGAAGAAAAGGCCTATCTGCTTATGAATCAAGTGTTCTGGTAAATGACACGGTGGCGTGTGAGCGGAGAACACATGCTGAGTCTGGCAGAGTGGAAGAGATTACCTTCAATGGCCAACAGCATGTTTGTTTATCATATTGAAATAAAAAGACAATTGTGTGCCGATGATGGTTGTCAGGGGGGGGGATCTGGTGTGTTGGGGCGGCAGGGTAGGGGGTGGGGAGGAGGAGGAGGAGGAGGAGGAGGAGGAGGAGGAGGAGAAGGAGGGGCTGGGGAGAGGAGGGAGGAGGGGAAGAGGGGGCGGAGGCGAGAGAGAGAGAGGAGGGGAGCGGAGGAGGGAAGAGAGGAAGAGGGGGTGGAGATGAGAGCGAGAGAGAGAGGAGTAGGGGAGATGGGTGGGGTGGAAGAGGGGGGGGCAGGGGGGGTGGGTTCCGGTGACGTGTGCTACAGAATGGCCTGTTGCGTCTCCTCCCAGTGTGCGTAATGGGGGTGAATGGGCCAGGGGTGTGCGTAATTCTCTCTCCATTAGGCCCGGCTCTAATTGCTTTAGCCGAGGCTCAACTCTGTTTCTGTACCACGTCGCCCGGGTAATTACGGACACCTCGGCGGCTAAAAATAACTGGAATTCAAGTCTGCTGCACCTCCACTCCTTTTCTCCTCGCTCCTCTCGTCTTCCCGCTCTCCTCGGTCCTTGGTCTATACTCCTTCTTGTCTTCTTCTCCTCCTCTTCCTCTTCCTCCTCCTTTTCTCCTCTCATATCTCCTATTTCCTTCCCTCTCAGACCCTCGACCCCCCGCCGCCCCCCACTCCGCTCCGCTCCGCTCCCCTCCCCTCCGCTCCGCTCCCACCCTCATTGTCTCTGTACCTTCATCTTCGTTCTCCTCTAATCCTCGAGTCCCTCCTCATAAAGCCCTCCCTCCAGGAGGCGTGAGGGACGAGAGACGGAGAGATCGACATTGAGACGGAGACGCTGAATGTCGAGGGCTTCTTACGCTTTGTTTACTCTATCTCTGCTATCGGACACTCCAGCCTTAATCCGCGCATATTCCCGCCTCACCGTCGCAATAATGTCAAACTCATAAGAAATTCTCATTCTCATAGTGGTCTGTAAGATGTAACTGGGGGGGTGTGTATGTGTATGTGTATGCGGGGGGGGGGGGGGGTAACAGGATAATATACAGGCCTATGTATAGAAGAAGCTCATGTTTTCGTGCAGTACAGTTTCAACAAGGAGGCTGCTTACTTCTGCTTGGATGAACTGATCCCCGCGGGGGTTAATGGAGACACGAGGAGCCGGGTCATGATGTCACACTCGGCAGCCATTAGGACCCGGAGGTAATCCAGCCATTTTGATTTTGGCCCGTTGCCATGGCAGCGCTTGAATTCAATTCATCTGGACCGCCGTTAAATACATCTCGAATGGTAATCGTGTCTTACGATAACGTTCACAACGTTACCAGTGATGTATTGCTGTGCAGAAGTTTCATATTTATTTCCTTACGTGTGTGTGTGTGTGTGTGTGTGTGTGTGTGTGTGTCCATGTATACATAATAGAACTAGTGTAATTGTACGTGGATTTGCATAATTAAGCATCTCCTAAATGATTTAATCGTGGTAAATGGTAAACAAACAGCCTCTTTTATTCAAAGTGATTACAAATTGATTTGAAATGAGCAGGTAGGCATCTTGCTCAGGGATGCCTACAGACTACAGACTACACATATACACTATTTATTATTATTATTATTTTATTTGTCCATGCTTTGAGCCTCTGGTTGCAGCAGTTTATCGTGATCATGTCACGTTCCAGCAGCAAATCTTTGCAGCATGGTCAATTTTTTCTCATTTTCTCACCCTTTGGAAAAATATTCAGACAATTTGCTGCTGCCCAGGCCGGAAGGAGAGGTCCGCGTCAGCCGGGTGCACCTATCATAGCAACACTCATTCAGTATCAGCGCTTATACCAGTGGTTCTCAACTGGTCTAGCCTCAGGACCAGATCTCAGCTGGTCTAGCCTCAGGACCAGATCTCAGCTGGTCTAGCCTCAGGACCAGATCTCAGCTGGTCTAGCCTCAGGACCAGAATTCAACTAGTCTAGACTCAGGACCAGATCTCAGCTTGGTCTAGCCTCAGGACCAGAATTCAACTGGTCTAGACTCAGGACCAGATCTCAGCTGGAAACATGGAGTGAAACACGAAGCCGCAACAATTGGGGCTAAACTCGATGAAATAGTAAGCCATTGAAACATGAATCAAAGTTCATTCTTCTTTCTATCGATTGGCATAAGGCTCTGGGACTCACTCCAAATGCCCTCGCCAGCCACCAGCTGAGAACCGCTGGCTCAGAAGAAACCCGGCGGGGGGGCAGAAGGCCGACCGACTCCCAGTCCCAGATCCTCCATTAGCTGGGGAAACTGATTGCCACCGCCGCGCGGCGTCCGCCAGGTCAGCCTCTGGTCTGTTTGTTTGTTTGTTTCACTTTTTCTTCCGTTCTGTGAGGCCATTTGCACACAACTCCCCCCACTCCCACCTCCCCTCCATTGATGCATGCTAAGTAGCCACATTGTTTGAGACGGCGGTGGTTGCTAATTCTCTGCATCCTATCGGCCGACCAAATCCACTTTGGGATTAGAGGCGCGGTCGTGCTCCTCCTCCTCCTCCTCCTCCTCCTCCTCCTTGTCAACATCCACTGCAGGAGCGGGAAGGATGCGTCCTGAGCCTTCATCACCAGCCCACGGAGGCCGGAGTTGTACGGATTTGCAGTGGCTTTCGAAATGAGTATTTAACTTAAGACCATGATGGAGGTTTTCCTTTCCTTCTTTCCTCTTCCTTCTCGGGGGTACAGTGCTCTCCGTAGTCCCCCCCCCCCCGCCCGCCCCCACCCCCCCTCACCCCCCTCACCCCTTCCAGATGGACTAATAGACAGATTTACCCCACACCCACCCCCCCCCCCCCACACACACACACACACACACTCTGACTGAGTTGTGGCTGGGTCGGCTGCACAGTCACGTCCATATATCCCTGCTTCCCCTTTTTCTGCTGGCCTGGCACTTGGTGTTTATGTAGTGGCGTCATCGTTGATTTATATTTTGACAGCGTGCATCTGCGTATTTTGCTGAGGGGGTCTATTTTATTTGTGTGTATTTGTGCATGTTGGCACTCTGGCTCGTGCCATTGCGTGTGTGTGTGTGTGTGTGTGTGTGTGTGTCATGCAGTGTGTGTGTGTGTGTGTGGATGTATGTGTACGTACGTCGTGCATTGTGTGTGTGCGTGTGTGTGTTGTGGTGGGGTGTGTGGTGGTGTGTGAGTGTGTGTGAACAGCCTTGGTTCTTCAGAGTAATTTATGAAGCAGGTACCAGAGGGCCGTCACAGGCCGCTGGAGTTGAACAA
>PIJE02001008.1:179331-185932 GCA_002895965.2 Coryphaenoides rupestris | reverse complement strand
GTGTGTGTGTGTGTGTGTGTGTGTGTGTGTGTGTGTGTGTGTGGGGTGATTGGCTGGTTTAACCTGTGGGCCTTGATTTGTCAATGCACCACAGCCAGGGCCACGGGAGGCTGCCTAAACCAGCCACCGGCCACACACACACTGCACAGGGGGTTAGTGTTAGATGGCTAGGTCTAGATTGTTAGGATTAGAAAGTTAGGATTTGAGGGTTAGATTGTTATCGTTAGAGGTTAGGCTTAGAGAGTTAGGGTTAGTTCGCTAATCTGCTCTGAACATGTATACCAGCGCACCAAGATATATACAATCAGCTGTCATCAAAAGTCCCTTTCATTGTTTTTGTCCACACCGGTGGACCTTGACGTTTTGTGTTAACCCTGTTTGTCTGTTAGAGGAATATCGAATGAAAAACCAGAACAACAGGAACGACCTGAATACTATTAGGTGGTCTTATCACATTCTCGGTGAGACAGACTTACCCAGCCAGGACACAACAAACCCGGACTGTGGCCCTTCCTGTTTAATCCCTGTTGCCGCAGACTCGGTGACGTACGGAAAACAAAAAACATCGTCACACGGATTAGGAGACTCCGTCCACCGGCAGCAAAACGGCAATAACAGTTGCTAATAAATAGAATTAGGAGCCAGCGTAGCATAGCAGCTCCTGGGAAAGGTGTATCAGTATGTAAGTGAGCCATCAGAGGACACGTCCATTTGGGATTGTCAAAAAAAAGAAAAAAAAAAGACTTCTGACGGAAGCTGTCGGATTTCAACTTCTCCTTCTTCCTCCTCCTCACCTCTCTGTTGTATCGGCTAAAGATCCACGTCGTTTGTCCGGGCGGACCCCCACAAGGAGAACATACCGTGGGATAAGGAGAACCGTCGTGTGCTCGGCGAGGCCACCGCCGGTGTCGCCGTGAGAGGAGGGTCTCCGCAGCGGCTCCACCACCAGCCACGCACCGCCGCCGCCGCCGCGCCGCTCAGGAAGTCCCGAGCGCCTGGCCTCACGCTGGCCCAGCACGACGAGAACCAGGACACCCCCACGGTGAGTCACCCACAGCTTCCTGCCATTCCGCTGATCGATCGAGTCATAAGAGAGTCGGACTCTTTTAAAAAGAATACAGAGACCCTGCAGAGATGGACACGGGCTGGACGCGCGGAAAGGTTAACGATTAGCTACTAATGTGCCCCTTCCCCTTACCGATCTCTTTTAAGCTTTCGATTAGCATTTGTTGATTTAGATATTGTTTTTGTGTCCCTGATGCCAAGAAAGGCGTATTACTCATGCTGGTATTGCCTGGTATTCATCAGCACTCAAGTGTGTGGTCCTAATGGGCCGAAACGCCTCGGGATACCAGCTGCAAGGTGGTATATTTCTGAATGGTCCATCTGAATCTGCACGTGACACCTCTTCGTCGATGGCGAAGGTAAAAAAAAAAAAGGCCCTGGCCAATCGCGGCTAATTCGGCTGCCGTCCTCGCAGTGTTTACCGAGAGCACATCGCGTTCGGAACGCCCTGCCGAGTGGGAACGCTGCACTCGGTGAACCTTGAAACTTGGCTAACGGCCCCCTGCTTCCTTTGGCTCCGACCATTAGAGATGCCGTTATGTCACAAAAGTAATAGGCACTGCGGGTCAAAGTTGGGTCGGCTTCTTGTCTGGTCTGCCAATAAACTTTAGACGCGGTGAGTCAGACGAGGAAGAGGAGGAGGAGGGTGCAGAGAGTGCACAGGAGACTTCCAGGCCACACTAGGGAGCATTTGGCTAATGGGAACTTGAGTCTCGGAGCAGCTCGCTGACACCGCTGGCTACCGGTGCCCCAGATCAAGGTTTGGGTCAGGTTAGCCCACAGGTACCTGCCTATACAGCTACTGTGTGTAGGGCTGGGAGCTTAACCCGAAAATGAATTGAAACCGACATTTGGAACCTTCTCGCCGATTTAATCTAATTTAAACGAGCGCGTGGAACTAGCGCATGAACGTGTGTCGCTAGCTAACGCGTGGCGAGGGAGGGTCGGGGGACAGAGGAGGGTGTCTTGTTGTTGACTGTGCAGGGGCTGTGCTGCTACTTTACTGGGAGCAACAAACCAGAGGGCCGGTTGACCCATTAAAAAAAAAAAAAACACATGGAATTATACATTTAGACATGTATGCTTACATTGCGTAATATTGATGTTTTCACACATCTAGAATTTCCCTTTTTTATGATGCAAAAATAAACCTGTGTGTGTGTGTGTGTGTGTGCGTGTGCGTGTGTTTGTGTGTGTGTGTGTGTGTGTGTGTCCAGGTACAGGTTCAGGAATGCAGCGTGACAGGAACCGCCTCTAGATCAGAAGGAGCCAACATGGACGCCACGACGGCAGCCAGAAGACGGTTAGCATAACACAACAGCAACATCTCCTCCTGCGCCTCCTCGCCCTGGTTCCTCCATAACATAACATAACAGTAACATCACTCCTCCTCTTCCCCTGGTTCCTCCATAACATAACAGTATCATCACTCCTCCTCTTCCCCTGGTCCCTCCATAACATAACAGTAACATCACTCCTCCTCTTCCCCTGGTCCCTCCATAACATAACATAACAGTAACATCACTCCTCCTCCTCTCCCTGGTTCCTCCATAACATAACATAACAGTAACATCACTCCTCCTCTTCCCTGGTCCCTCCATAACATAACAGTAACATCACTCCTCTTCCCCTGGTTCCTCCATAACATAACATAACAGTAACATCACTCCTCCTCCTCTCCCTGGTCCCTCCATAACATAACAGTAACATCACTCCTCCTCCTCTCCCTGGTTCCTCCATAACATAACATAACAGTAACATCACTCCCCTCCTCTCCCTGGTCCCTCCATAACATAACATAACAGTAACATCACTCCTCCTCTTCCCCTGGTCCCTCCATAACATAACAGTAACATCACTCCTCCTCTTCTCCCTGGTCCCTCCATAACATAACAGTAACATCACTCCTCCTCCTCTCCCTGGTTCCTCCATAACATAACATAACAGTAACATCACTCCTCCTCTTCCCCTGGTCCCTCCATAAACATAACAGTAACATCACTCCTCCTCTTCTCCCTGGTTCCTCCATAACATAACAGTAACATCACTCCTCCTCCTCTCCCTGGTTCCCTCCATAACATAACAGTAACATCACTCCTCCTCTTCCCCTGGTCCCTCCATAACATAACAGTATCATCACTCCTCCTCTTCCCCTGGTCCCTCCATAACATAACAGTAACATCACTCCTCTTCCTCTCCCTGGTTCCTCCATAACATAACAGTAACATCACTCCTCCTCCTTCCCCTGGTTCCTCCATAACATAACAGTAACATCACTCCTCTTCCTCTCCCTGGTTCCTCCATAACATAACATAACAGTAACATCACTCCTCTTCCCCTGGTTCCTCCATAACATAACATAACAGTAACATCACTCCTCCTCTTCCCCTGGTTCCTCCATAACATAACATAACAGTATCATCACTCCTCCTCTTCCCCTGGTCCCTCCATAACATAACAGTAACATTACTCCTCCACCTCCATAACATAACACTCTCCATCTCCTCCATGACAATGAGTCTCGGTTCGGACTCCCAAGGTTATTTCTCTGCGCGCGCCATTAGCTTATCTGCGCTGATAAAAGGCCTGGCTGGCTGGCTGGCTGGCTGGCTGGCTGGCTGGCTGGCTGCAGAAGCCAGTGTGTTATCTGAAAGGTTTAGATCTGTTGTTCAGCGGCGTGTTTACTGAACACAGCTGGTCTCTGCCGCCACGAGAGGGAGGAGCGGTCCGGTGGAGTGTAATTGTACATGTGTCTCATGCTCTGCTGTTGTGGTCGGAGGGGAACGGTCCCAGCGATTCCACACCTGAGCTTCTTCGTTTCCCTTACAGGAAGGAGAGTTGGAGTGAAAATGGTCTCCCTCCTCCGCAGGTAACCTTCCTCACACACACACACACACACACCTTGAGGCGTTACGGCCCTGTGACACGCATTGTTGTGCATGACAGGTATATGACACGCCCCCCCCCCCCATCACAGGAATGCAGACACACATTGAACTTGCGCAGAGATATGTCCACCATATCCACCTCCAGTCTCTAGTTCTCTAGTAACACCTCGACGCTAGGCGGAGCCCGGGGATCGAACCAGCAACCTTCCTGTTGCCAGACAACCGCTCTTACCCCCACTCTGAAGGAGCGAGTCTCACCCAACAACAATCTGAGCGCAGTGTGAGTCAGTGTTAATCAGGATCAGGAGAACCAGATTCACGCACAGCGTGGGGTCCGAGACCCTGTTGACACAACAGAAATGTGTGGATTGTAGATCCGTCTGTTTACATGAAGTACCCGCCACCCGCGCTGTGTGTTTACACGTAGGGCTAGTTTACGAGACACACACGCACGCACACACAAGCGCACATACACACACCCAACCACAACACACACATGCACACCCGTGCACACACGCACATACACACACACACACACACACACACACACAGGTTTTAGGTCCGCACCACATCCACGGTTTGGATCCATCCATCCATGCACACACACACACACACACACACACACACACACCCAGCAGCCAGCATGGGTCCGGCCCTCACCTGAGGGGTTCAACACCTGCTCTGCTCAGAACAGCGTTGCCATAGAGACCGCCTCACAGCAGCACCCCACACACACACACACACACACACACACACTCCATGTCAAATGGTGTGGCGTTTCATACGCATGCATGTATTGTGCACACAAACAAGCACACACACGCACACACACACACACACACGCTTGCAAACAGCCAGTACTCTCGTCGTCTTGGTTGGTATAAGTGTGCCGGTGTGTGTGTGTGTGTGTGTGTGTGTGTGTGTGTGTGAGAGGTCGGCTGGGCGAGTGTAACCCGAGCGCGGACCAGAGTGTGAGCAAGAACATGTTGTACAGACACACGCACACACACACACACACAGGCACGCACATGCACACACACATTCTCATACTGTATTTATAGGTCCACAATACCAGGGTGTACGCTTTGCCGGATGGTCGTCTGAGCGTGCGATGAGAAGGCCCGCCAGCTGTGACAGGACAGGACACACAACACACACTACACACACACACACACACAATGCTCACACTCCCTCTGCACACTCCCTGTGCTCGTTGATTAACATACTGAAATGTCATATCTTGCTGTCTCCTTCAACAAATGTACTCTTTGTAAGTCGCTTTGGATAAAAGCGTCTGCCAAATGCCCTAAATGTAAATGTAAATGTAATATATATTAATAATATGCATGTATAATCGATAGAATGTTTGTGCCATTCTCTCAGGCGTTGAGAGTTCATTGCGTTCATTTTGTTATTCATTAGTTGCATGCAAGTATCTTTGTGTGTGCGTGGGTGCGTGCACGTGCATGCGTGTGTGTGAGTGTGCCCATGTGTGTGTGTGTGTGTGTGTGTGTGTGTGTGTGTGCCCATGAGTTTGTGTGTGTGTGTGTGTGTGTGTGTGTGTGTGTGTGTGTGTGTGTGTGTGTGTGTGTGTGTGTGTGTGTGTGTGTGTGTGTGTGTGTTGGAGGTTAGGGTGCCCGGGTGGGCTGGTGCCTTCCTGGTACAGGGAGTCCATCTGCCCGATCCCGGGAGTTACATTCCCCTACGTGCCATCTCCCTGTCCACGTGTTCTCATTGTTTCCACAACCTGCCCACCAGCCCTCTGCTCTACCAACACACACACACACACACACACACTCAGGAACACACACACACACACGGGCACACACACAGACACAAACACATGTTCATACACATGTTCGTTCACACACACACACACACACACACACACACAAACACACATGTTCATACACATGTTCGGTCACACACACACACACACACACACACACACACACACACACACAAACACACATGTTCATACACATGTTCGGTCACACACACACACACACACACACACAAACACACACACATGAACACGCTTACACGCGCCCATACACATTTACACATGCACATACACACTGCTACTGTGACATAATCATGGTGGTTTAAATGTAGGACAGATTATACCCGGGTGGGTGAGGGGCTTTAACATCCATGCACACACACACACACACACACACACACACACACAGGTTGTGCGTCTCTGATGGGGCGGGGGTTGACCGGGGTGCAAGGTAACATCTGTGCACATCTGCACACGACTCGACCCGCAGCCGCGGCCGTTCCTGCCGAGCTCGCAGTTTGCTTTCGGGTCAAAGGTCAGAGATTAGCACCGCAGTCCTGTTTCTGCTTTGCTAGCTGCTCTTTGGGCGGTGTCAGTAGTTATGGGCAGTGTTAGCAGTTATGGGCGCTGTCAGTAGTTATGGGCGGAGTCAGTAGTTATGGGCGGAGTCAGTAGTTATGGGCGCTGTCAGTAGTAATTACACGTGTCTGCACATGCGTTGGGGTTTTTGTTAAGATTGCCACATTTTCGCACACTTTTTGTTTTATCTGTGGTTGCAGTGTTGCATGCAGTGTGTGTGTACGTGTGTGTGTGTGTACGTGTGTGTGTGTGTGTACGTGTGTGTGTGCATGTGTGTGTGTGTGTA
>PIJE02001008.1:164331-174331 GCA_002895965.2 Coryphaenoides rupestris | reverse complement strand
CATCTGAGTCCGAGCCATGATGACGGCCGGTGGACGTGCAGGTTTCGTGCTGTTTCCACGGGTGTGTTTTCCGACACGTCGAATGTTTTAGAGTGCAAATAGTCCACCCTGCTACGTGTGTTACATCCAGGGGAGGTCATAGGACAACGGGGCCGATAGACGTACGTAGGCCTGCAGAAAACATGGTGGCCTGCACCGCGGGCATCATACCTCATGCACTTCCTGAACGACCTGAGAGTGCCAGCACTGCAAGTTGCACCGCAACCGTCTGCATGCTTAATGTGTGTCAAAGTACTGCTCTCTCAGCTCTCGGTACTCTCCTCCCTGCGGCCTCTCCTCTCGTCTCCCTACTCTCCCTCTCTCTCTCTCTCTCTCTCTCTCTCTCTCTCTCTTTCTCTCTCTCTGTATCTCTGCATCTCTCGCTCCATCTCTCTCTCTCTGGCCCTCTCACTCTCTCTCTCTCTGTCTCTGTATCTCTCTCTCTGTCTCTGTGTCTCTCTCTCCCTGCATCTCTCTCTGTATCTCTGTATATCGCTCTCTCTCTCTCTCTCTCTCTCTCTCTCTCTCTCTCTCTCGCTCTATATCTCTCTCCCTATTTGTATCTCGCTCTGTCTCTCTCTCTCTCTCTCTCCCTGCCTAAAGGTGTACTCATGAACGCTGCTCTAAATCGAGGCCACGCGCTGACGAGCATCGAAATGCAACCAGGTCTTATTTCAGGGGGGGGCGAGGGGGGGGGGGGGGGGGGTGCATGGGCTCACCACCACCACCACATATATCCCATCATCACTACCACCACTCACCAGATATGTCATCATCATTATTATTATTATTAGACAAGGGTCTGTGAGGAGGAGATGACATGCATGTCTATTTTCATATGAGATCTCATTATTGACGTTATTATGGGAATAGACCGTCTGAATTCTCACCAGATATCATCATCATCACTACTGTCAGAGTGGAGAGTCCATGACGAGAGAGAGGGTGGTGGGGGAGTGAGAGAGAGAGAGAGAGAGAGAGAGAGAGAGAGAGAGAGAGAGAGAGAGAGAGAGAGAAGAGAGAGAGAGAGAGAGAGAGAGAGAGAGAGAGAGATAAAGGGTCAGATACAGAACTAGGGTGCTGGAGAGAGAGAGAGAGAGAGAGAGAGAGAGAGAGAGAGAGAGAGAGAGAGAGAAAGAGAGGAGTGATAAAGGGTCAGATACAGAACTAGGGTGCTGGAGAGAGAGAGAGAGAGAGAGAGAGAGAGAGAGAGAGAGAGAGAGAGAGAGAGGAGAGAGAGAGAAGGAGTGATAAAGAGTCAGATACAGAGCTAGGGTGATAGAGAGAGAGAGAGAGAGAGAGGGAGAGAGAGAGCGGGAGAGAGAGTTCAACATCTGCCATGGGGGCCCTGAGAGAGTGTTTTTGCGAGGGAGGGTTTATAATGGAGGGGTTTCGTCTGACCTTCAGAGTGCCGCCAAAAGCGAGGTCTGTTTCACTTCTCAGGAAACACATTCAGTGATCTGGTTGTTGTTTTTTTACTGGGGCCAGTCACCGTGGCGTTTGGGTTTGATCTAGGGGCTAAAACGAGTATTTAATTCGGAAAAACATTGTCGGAAGTGATTGTAAATATTATGCAACGAAAGGTCTTTCCACAGTCACTTTCCACAAAGTATTGCCAGACTAATCCCTCGTGTGTTTCTGAATAATGCGCTTCCTCGAGAAAAAAACCCGCGAATTAATATCTTGCTGTCCAGCTTCAGGACTGGCCGCGTTCCAAGATGGCGGCCGGGCGAATAAGCCCCTCCCCCTTGTGTGTCTTACGCGTGTGTCCGTCTCTCCAGAGCCCGTCCGCGCCTACTCGTCGCGGCAACGGGACAGCGGCGGCATGGACCGCGAGGAGGCCCGTCTGTCGCCGCACGCCGGGGGCCAGCTCATCCGCCAGCTGATGGAGGAGGGCAGCGACCCCATGCTCTCGCCGCGCTTCTACGGCTACGGCCACTGCCAGCACTACCTGGAGGACGACACCGAGGTGCCCCCCTCGCCGCCCAACGCACACTCCTTCACCAGGTGAGCGCCGCCGCGCGTGTGACACCGTTCCTCCTCCTCCTCCTCCTGAGCTCCTCCTCTCCTGAGTTCCTCCTGTGTTCCTCCTCTCCTGAGCTCCTCCTCTCCTGTGTTCCTCCTGTGTTCCTCCTCTTCTGAGCTCCTCCTCTCCTGTATTCCTCCTGTGTTCCTCCTCTCCTGTGTTCCTCCTCTCCTGTGTTCCTCCTCTCCTGTGTTCCTCCTCTCCTGAGCTCCTCCTCTCCTGTGTTCCTCCTCTCTGATGCTCCTCCCTCTCCTGAGTTCCTCCTGTGTTCTCCCTCTCCTTGTTCCTCCTTTTCTGTTTCCTCCTCGCCTGGTGTCCTCCTCTCCTGAGTTCCTTCCTCCTGAGTTCCTCCTGTGTTCCTCCTCTCACTGAGTTCCTCCTCTCCTGAGTTCCCTCCTGGTGTTCCTCCGTCTCCTGAGTTTCCCCTCCTGAGTTCCTCCTCTCCTGTTGTGTTCCTCCTCTCTGGTCCTCCTTACCTGTGTTTCCTCCTGAGTTCCTGTTAGTCTGGGAGCCAGCTTGTCCTACTGTGCTTCTGGGCTGAGACGGCTTCAGAACCCAGTTTGCCGTCAGACTTAATGTTAATGTGTGTTTGTGTGTTTGTGTGCTTGTGTGTTTGCAGTCGCAGACGGAGTTCTTCTCTGGGGTCGTGCGACGACGAGGAGAAGGAGGAGCTGTCTTCGGTTCAGCTCTCCAAGCGGATCCACGTGCTCAAGAAGAAGATCCACCGCTTTGAGGAGAAGTTTGAGTACGAGCGCAAGTACAGGGTGAGCCCAACACGGATGTTACCGTAGTAACGCAACACAGCTCTGGCATTGAAAACGGAACGCGGCAAAATAGAAGGGGTTTGAAGCCAGGGAACTGCTTCTCATCTGTCTGTCTGTTTGTCTGTCTCTGTCTGTCTGTCTCTGTCTCTGTCTCTGTCTGTCTGTCTGTCTGTCCAGCCATCTCACAGCGATAAACTGGCCAACCCAGAAGTGCTCCGATGGGTCAATGAACTGACGAGACTTCGCAAGAATCTGAAAGGTAAGCGACCACACTGACAGGCTGCCATGTTTTAAAATGGTTCAAAATGGTCGTGAACCATCCAAACACCAACATAATAACATTGTAAAAAAAAACAACAAGAATCCAAAATGTGTGGTCCAACATAAAAATGAGACTCAATGATACTTTAAATACATATACTGACTGAAACACAGTAACACACACTGCGCATGTCCACAAGTGTGTGGCTTTTGCCGTACCCAATACACACAGAATGCAGAATAAAGTGAATGGACAGAATCGCCATGCTCACCGCATCACGCCGCCTCCTCCTCCTCATCCTGCTCCTCCTCTTTCTCTCCCCACCCACCCCACCACCACCACCCAACCACCAACCACCCACCACCACCACCACAGAGCACAAGCTGCTGAAGTCGGAGGAGGACCTTCCCCCGCTGACCCGCCAGCGCAGCAACACGCTGCCCAAGAGCTTCGGCTCGCAGCTGGACAAGAGGAGCCCCCCGCCGGCCCCCCCGCAGCAGCAGGAGGAGAAGAACACCAGCACCGCCAGCACCGCGCCGGCCGCCCCGCCCCCCGTGGAGAGCACCCTGGAGGCGGTGTTGGCCAAGCTGCAGGAGAAGAGGGAGGAGGTGGGCCGGCCGGAGGACATCAAGGTGCGAGTGACGGTTTTAATTTGCGCGAGACTCGTTGCCGCCGACGCGATGCCATGGGGGGCACCGGGGTGTTATTCATAAAGGACCGCCTCAGGACAGTATCGTGGGTAGAACTCACCCGGAGCGTGTCTTATCCGCAGGACATGACCCGGGAGCAGATCGGCGCGGAGAAGCTGGCCCTGCAGAAGGCGCTGCTGTACTACGAGAGCATCCACGGCAGGCCGGTGAGTCTCCCCGGCCGGCTCCTCTCTCTGGCGACATGACGAGCGCTCCCGATATTCCCGGGAATGTCAGCAAACGTCTGTGGAGGAGAGAGGACCTCATGAGGTCTGCAGGGGAAAAAACAACTCGGACCGCTCGCTGTCGCTGTGCTCCAAGAAAAAAAAAACAACCCTAATTGGATTCATTAATTGCATTTGGTGTCGGCTGTTGCCAGACCCACAGCAGCTGACCATGTTGACGTCATAAGTCTGTCACCGGTTGCTAATACCGTGCTAATGAGAGGCCTGTGCTTCCTGCTTCCTGCTTCCTGCTTCCTGCCCCCCCCCCCCCCCCGCCGCCACCGCAGGTCACCAAGAGCGAGCGGCAGACCATGAAGCCGCTGTACGACCGCTACCGACTGGTGAAGCAGATCCTGTGCCGCGCCTCAAGCATCCCCGTCATCGTAAGTAGACTAGATTCACATACACAATACTGCACACGATACGCAGTGAATCTGGAAAAAGTGGCGATGCCCAGCGGAATGTGCGACAGAACAACACAGATATGACAAATATCACAATTGAAGGGAAGTAATCAGAATATCCACACTATTTACAGTCTTCACAGCACAAGGAGCATTTTTTTTTGTTTGAATGATGAATATGAGCAAATAAACAGCAAGCAAATAAGCAGCAAAAGGCATATAAACAAGGAAGCATATGAACAACAAGGCAATATAAAAAATGCATCAAGTTGTGTGCATGGGAGTGGGCAGTGGGAGCCCTAGTGAGGTCAGAGTTCACAATCTGCATAATAATCAATAATCAGAATCAGAATAATAATCGTGTATCATATTTCTAAGACACTCTACAGGAAAACAAAGACACAAACAGAGGAAAACTATGTGAAAGAGGAAGGGGAGGGGCTAAGTGGTGTAAGCAAGGAGGAAGAGGCGGGTTTTAAGGGTTTTGCATCTTTGAAGTGCTGTGTGTTAGCTGACGGTGTTACCGCGGTTACTGACGCACCACGGAGACAACCGCTGTGCATTCTGGGAAACAGAGGTATCAGCATCAGCTTATATTCCTATCGAGGAGGAAAAGTATGACGATATATATTTGCTCCAATTCCCGAAAAAAGATGACGCATTGTCAAAGCAATGGCGTTTTTATTTTTGTTTTTTGGTTTTTTTAGATCAACATTTATCAAGGCACGTGGCTTATGTTCCTGGCTCCGCCCCCTTATCTACCATCACGCCATATTTTTTCCGCGTTTTGGATTATGTAAGGTGGGATCTGCATCATGGCACCAACTGCTCATTATATAACTCCCTCTGTCTAATCCCCACCACTCTGCCAATAGAAATTCCTGTTGTTTATTAATTTAGTTATGCTTTGGTCCTAATCCTCAGCCGGGGTGGGGGGGCGGAGGGTTAGTTTAGTAGGACCCAGCTGGCCCCGTCGTTCCGTGTATTTTTCCAAGACAATTTACATTTACATTGAGGGCATTTGGCAGACACTTTTAACCGAAGTACATGTATATAAAGATAAGAATAGAGTCAGAGTTGCGAGGCTAATGGAACGAGTTTCATCATTGCTAGGTTGCCTGCGTAAGAGCTGGGATAAGAGCAGACGTGCCATTCTGAGCGCAGGACCAACATCTAAGAACATACAATATGCTAAACAATGCTAAGTACTATTAATAATGTACAAGGACGTACAAACACGCAAGTTAGTGCGAGGGTGTTATGCAGAGTCCAGGTGAACCCATCGAGGTTTTAGGTCTCGTGGTTTTGCGAGGTGGCGTGTGTGTGTGTCAAGGGTCGAACCGGGGTGGGGGGGGGGTCAGAGTTCACCCTGGCACGACAACATGGCGGTGACAAAATGGTGGCAGCGGATCTCAGGTCCTTCTGAGAGGCAAACGTCATCGTTTCTATAATAATGTCCACGACACCAGCAGCACCAGCAGCAGCAGCAGCAGCAGCAGCAGAACCCTCACAAGGATTCCTGGTAGCGCGTTCAACGGCTGGGCACTAGATTTAGGGGTCCAGATCACCATGGTAACCTCTCCCCCCCCCCCCCCCACCACACAGGGCTCACCCTCCAGTAAGCGGCGGGGGCCTCTCCTGCAGCCCATTATCGAGGGCGTTCCCGCTCTTTTCTTCGACGACATCAAGGTGACGGTCGACGTGAACGCAATCTGATCGCCATCAGATGCTCCCTCCCCTCTCCCTCCCTCCCCCCCTTCCCCCTTCCCCCTTACTCCTCCCCCCTAAACTCCGCCCCCCCCCCTGCTCTTGGACTGATCACGATGATTGGATTGTCGAATGCTGCCTGTTGATTGGACGGGCTGACGACCCGTTTTGGCCGTCGCATCGTCGTCGTTCGTCACAAAATGACTCAAATCAATCACAGTAGAGAGCCCCTTCTTCACTGAGCCGCCATCTTGGCTCCACAATTGGTTTCTGAGCTCGCCCGGGTGCCTCTTGCTCCGGCACCGTTCAGATCCAAGATGGCCGCCAGGTGAAGGCGTGTGTGTGTGTGTGTGTGTGTGTGGGCACGGGTGGATGCTTTGGTGGCCGGCGAGGTGTGGTACCCGGTGTGTTGTGCAGTGTGTCTCTCTAACCCCCGCTAACCGCCGGTGGAGATCGACCAGGAACTCAACCAAATGAAGTGCCGGAGTGTGCTGCCGATCATCCCGACCCGGCTGTGATTTTGCACCCTTTTCTTAACCCAACAAGTCAGCAGATGGAGGAGCTGAGAGTGGATTCTGAACCGGTGTCATGACGCTCTCTGGTCTTCGAACCCACAGCCCACTAACACTGCCTGGTGACACCGCCGTGGACTGGGGGGGGGGGGGAGACTCGGTGCTAATCCCTGTGTGCTAATCGCTAGTTAGTGGTAACGCTCTCGGTGCTTCTGTTCTCAATCGCCCGTAGTCACTGTGGTTGTCCTTTCCTCTCTCTCCACCTCTCTCTCTATACCTCTTTCACTCTCTCTCTCTCTCTCTCTCTCTACCTCTCTCTCTCTCTCTCTCCCTCTCTCTCTCTCTCTCTATCTCTCTCCTCTCTCTCTCTCTATCCCTCTCTCTCTCTCTCCTCTCCCTCTCTCTCTCTCTTCTCTCTCTCTCCCTAACTCTTTTCTCTCTCTCTCTCTCTCTCTCTCTCACTCCTCTTTCTCTCTCTCTCTCTCTCTCTCTCTCTCTCCCCTCCATCTCTCTCTCTCTCTCTCTCTCTCTCCTCCTCTACCCTCTCTCTCCCTCTCTCCCAACTCTCGCTCACCTCTCTCTCTAACCTCTCTTCTCTACCTCCTCTCTCTCTCTTACTCTCTCGCTCTACTCTCTCTACCTCTCTCTACCCCTCTCTCGCTCTCTCTACCCTCTCGTCTCCTCCTCTACCTCTCCCTTTACCTCTTCTTCTCTACCTCTCCCTCCTCTCTCTCTCCCTCTCTACTCTCTCTTTCTTCCTTCCCTTCTCTCTCTACCTCTCCTCTCTCTCTACCTCTCCCTACCTCTCTCTCTACCCCTCTCTCTCTCTCTACCTCTCCCTACCTCTCTCTCTACCCCTCTCTCTCTCTCTCTCTCTCTCTACCCCTCTCTCTACCTCTCCCTACCTCTCTCTCTCTCTCTCTCTCTGTCTCTCTCCCAGGAGGAGGAAGATGGCTCGGAGGACGAGGGCGAGTCTTCCAGGCCTCAGGTGGCGCTGTCCTCGGAGCGGCCCGACCTCGGCGGCCCGCTGGGCTTCCTGGAGCAGCTGGACGAGGACGCCTACGGCTTCATCTCCCCCGTGGACGAGCTGTCGCCGTCGCGGACCACCGCCGCGCCGCACGACATGAGGCTGTCCAACCTGCACGCGGCCACCATGTAAGCAGTGGCGGGACGCGCCAGCACTCGGCCATTTTGTCTCCCGAGTCTAACCAGGGCAGGGGTGTCGAACTCATTTGAGAGTGATGCGGCGTTCCATTTACATCGCTGGGAATGACGTCACACCCGAGTTGACCGCGTTGCAGTTAGCAAGTCGGAAAACCAAGACGGACGCCTCCAGGAAAACAATGTATAACGTGCCATTTTGCTTCATGTCCGCAGATAGAAGTTGGACAGTACTGTGTGTACGACTGATTTAATGGCAGAAGTGCTAAAAAAACTGTATATTACTACAGTTGTTGCTACTGTTGATGCACGGAGCAGACATCTTGGCTTTAGGAGTCGGGGTTGTGAGATTCTTCCGACTTTCCGAGTCCGATATCCGACTTCAGGGCGCGTTCCAGTTGCAATTTCCGACTGGGAACTCGGAAATTCTGACTGCCGAGTAGCAAATGGAAAGCAGCATTAGGTCCATAAGAGACCGAACAGTAGTTAGCGGCGGCCGGACTCACAAAACACTTTTGATATGGTTGAAGATGTGCTCGCTTGGAGGTCCTCTGTCATGTCAGAAGGGTTGAGACTAGAAAGGGTGAGCGAAGCAGTTTTGGCTCCATCTCCAGGTCCCTGAACTCCCGAAAACTCATAGGAAACTCTTTGCAACTCACGCGGCTTGGTGGTTATTTGTCGGAACTACAACCTATATTCTTTTGTGATTATGGATGAAGTGAAAAAGAAAGAAGAAATAAATCAGTTCCCCTCAACAGGCAGGAACTGGTGGAGCAGCTCCAGGAGACCAGAGAGGAGAAGAAGAGAATCCGGAAGAATCTACGAGAGTACGAAGACCAGTTCTTCAGGGAGAACGGCAGGTGAGCGTGAAGAAGAAACAGTGCGAGATGTTCAGATCCGTGTCGTTATCTCTTTATAAGCCAGGCCGCGTTTCACATTGTTGTTGTTGTTGTTGTTGTTGTTGTTGTTTTTTAAATGGCCGCCGTCTCCGTCCGCAGGAACGTGCAGAAGGAGGACCGTTCCCCGCTGGCGGTGGAGTACAACGAATACAAACACCTGAAGGCCAAACTCCGGCTGCTGGAAGTCCTCATCAGCAAGAGAGACTCCACCAAATTCATATGACCGAGCACCCAGGTTCATATGACAGAACCCCAAGGTCATATGACAGAACCCTAAGGTCATATGACAGAACCCTAAGGTCATATGACAGAGGCCCCAGGTTCATATGACAGAACCCAAGTTCATATGAGATCGTAACCACGAACGAATCCAATGGACTCTAAATCGGAAAACCTTGGGTCTCCACGGACAAAAAGAACCGGAAGGAGGAATTCACCAGCCACCGAAGACACAAACCTCACACCTCAGCTTCTAGGAACCCGGGTCTGAAAACTGTTGTTGTTGTTGTTGTTGTTGTTGTTGTTGTGGTGGTGATGCTTTGTTTTGGTCCACTTTTGGTTTATTTCCCTTCGCTCCGAGGTCCAAACCTGTGACACTTAAAACTGTGTTCTAAATCGAGACAGAGAGAGAGCGAGAGAGAGAGAACGAGAGAGAGAGAGAGCGAGAGAGAGAGAGGCGGGGGGTAAACCAGCAGGCCCTTGGCTCCTCCCACCGACCCCACTAGAGGTGCTCCTTGCTGTCATTCAAACCGACAGGGAGGAGCTACCCCCGGGAGCAGCCAGTCGCAGCTTCCTAATTCACTACCGACTTTCCGTGGCGAGAAATGTTTCAACCGTAGCCTTAAAAAGAAAACGCATGTTAGGTAGCGAGCCCGACACGACCGCCCTAATCGTTGGTCTGCGTTTCATTGTAGCTAATTTATTTCTATTCCTTATTTTTCTCTTTTTGTGTTTGTTTGTTTGTGTTTCGGAATAGTTTATTTTTTGGCGCGACGGAAGAACATTTATTTTTATTATGCTTTGTGGAGTCTTAAAGAAAGATCTGTAATGAAATTATAGACTTGACGATTGTTGTCAATATTTTTTAAAAGAAGGATTTTTTAAAAATCGAGAAATGTATATTTTGTGTATTTTTGTACGGAGACCGCGATCTGATGACTACCAACCAATTGGTTTTACAGTATTTGTTCAAATGAATTAATCTGTAAATGTGATTATTGATTGATGCCATACTTTTGTTTTTAAAAAGGGTTCTGCAATTGTTGTTGATGGACTTGGAAATTTGTGATTTGCTCACAAAAAAGTTGAGAGTT